>JAGFNQ010002761.1:184311-333023 GCA_024364735.1 Boesenbergia rotunda | reverse complement strand
AACTTGTTCGTTGATTTGATGATATTCTTCTTCATCCAGCTCCAATTCTTCAATTTGGCAGGATATTGTAGCAAGCTGTTGGGTTTTGACAGTTGTGATATTTTTATAAAAGGTTACCTCATTCCCTTCTATTCTGAGTCCTCCATACATGAATCTAATGAAATTGCACCCAAGTATCATAGTAATGTTTCCGCTTAATTTGAGGGGGAACGAGTAGGTGTATGGGATCCTGAAAGTGTGCTCTCTAATCTTCATGCAACCTCCCTTCAGCTTCTTAATGGCTTGTGTCTTCGAATTGATCCCACTAAACCCACAAGTACAATTATGTCTCTCTATGTAGGAAAGAGTTGCAATTATACCAGCAGAAGTACTTTATCATTCAAGGAGAGGTGATGTACACCATAGAGTATACGTACACAGAGCTGAAGAAACCCTGTTGGTCACAAATAACCAACTTGACAGAGCCTTTATTCAAGAAGAAAGCTTCGAGCAACTCAGACGAAGCGGGATGCAATTTTTACATATTGGCGTCATTTAAGTCAGGATACAAATTCTTCATAGAAGGGAAGAAGGGACGCTGGCTCTGGTAGTTTCCAGAGACAACAGATGGCAGGGAGATCAAGCCATCTTTGCCACTATGGAGATAGATCTCACCAATGAAAGCTAGCTGGTATATGTCATTCCCAATACCATGCTAACTATTGCTGACTTTTACAGGAATATACAGATTTCCATATTAACAAGAAGATATGAAAACTCGCAAAACGGTGAAGCAAATTTACTAGTGACAAGAGGACTGGTGGGGAGATTGTCTAATACCCCCAACGTAGGGTTTGCCTACGAAGTTCAAAACTTGGTAGACTATCTAACCAGCCACGGAGTTCAAGCCCTTCCAGGAAGATCATACAATACGAGAAATGTTCTGGGTCAAAATTGGATCATCAGACAATCAAATATTCACATTCCTATGCAACCCACAGAGGTAAATTCTACAAACCTCCTTGATGGGAGCATATCTATTCACTTTAACAATTACCAGGCGGCTAGAAGATCAGAAGTAGCCAAGGACAATACTAGAGCTGAAGACATCAATAGTGATGAGGAGGAGCTTCAATCACACACCCTAGCAGTACTGATCCAGGACCAACCATTACTAATCAAAAGGTTGGGGCCATCAGCAAAACTCCCAGAAAGAAGAACTAAAGGAGCAGCAGGCTATGATTTGGCCATTGATCGGGCTCAAGACATCCCAAGTCATAGTCGATCACTCCTCACAACAGGCATCTGTATTAAGGTCCCCGAAGGAACATATGCAAGGATTGCCCCTCGCTCTAGCGCATCATTATACAAAGGCATTCTTATTAGCGGAGGAGTCATTGATTCAGATTTTAGGGGAGAGGTAAAAATCCTAGCTTTTAATACAACTAACCAGGATATTTTTCTAAATAAACAGGAGTGCATTGTGCAAATAATACTGGAGGATATCTCCACTCCTGAAGCCTTTGAAGTAGAAGACCTTGATATGACAACAAGAGGCAAACAAGGATTTGGATCCACTTCAAAACAAATAGAAGAACTATAGAAAAATTTAGCCACAATATGGCTATAATCGACATAGCTACAATCTGTCCCTATAGAAGCAAGTTCTGTCGAATCCTCACCCACTCATAGTGATGACACTCACACTCGGTACAACACTATTAATATGCCAGAAGCATCAACAAGGAAGCAAGAGGAGACAAATTCATGGGACAATATTATCCAAAAACTATGTCCCAAAGAACGAACGGATGAAGTCATATATGCCCTTACCAAGGCTGACGATGACAAGGATTATTTTCAATATCTACAATATTTAGCTCATCAGGTACCCTCATCAGATGCCTCTCTTCCCTACCCAACATCAAAGTTTATCAACCTGTTCGCAATGGAGCATGGTGGGAAGGTACCGGTTGAAGCTCATATTTATTTTGAAAATTTTAATATTGATTATGGTACAGAAGCTGATGACGAATATATAACTGTTGGCAATGATGATGAAGAATGGCTAACTGATTACCCACAGATGAAGGAGTTAGCTGAACATATCTATTCTCAATCAGCCATTTCACAGTACAGGCTTCCGATGGATACTACAATGAATCTAGTATCATATCCTCCTGCAAGAGCCGGACCATCAGGCACAGCAATTGAAAAACCGATGCTGTTTGAAAAATCCACTGTAGTAAAATTCAAAAATAAGGATTTTTCTGAATGGTGGAATCTACCATCAGCTCAGCAACAAGCGCAATATTTACAATCCCTACGCAATTAGGGATGTTTGAAGAAGTCTTCATGCGATGGGAAAGTATAACAAAAAATGTTGTAGCAGCCCAAGCCTTCTCTGACCCTCAAGACAAAGTGAACTTTATTGAAAACCTTCTAGGAGAAGCAGAAAAGTTAACTTGGATACAATGGAGAATAGCTTTCCCTACTTAATATCAAGACCTGATCAACTCAGCTGATGGAATAAATGGTACGCAAAATATTCTCTCTCAAATACGAAGAATTTTCGTATTAGAAGATCCTTTTCAGGGATCAACAATAATGCAAGAAAATGCATATAGAGATTTAAAATGCCTAACTTGCAACAATATGAAAGATGTTATACAATTCTTGAATGAGTATATGCACCTTGCCTCAAAGACAAGGAGATTATTCACAAGCCCAGAGATCTCTGAAAATCTCTGGATGAAGTTACCCGGTGACCTTGGAAAAAGAGTAAAAGAGGCATTCAAAGAAACCTACCAAGGTAATACAATCGGGGTACACCCAAAGATCCTATTGACATACAAATACTTGGAGGAAGAATGTAAGAAGGCAGCCTTCAGTCGATCCTCGAAAGACTTATCATTTTGTAGTCAAATCCCTATTCCTGGATACTACAAGAAGCCTGAAAAGAAGTATGGTGTACGCAAGTCAACAACTTACAAAGGAAAACCACATCAAACCCATGAAGAATTAAGAATGAAAAATGATTTCCTTACTCTGGAAGTACATGATCTAACGAAACAGTTGAAGACAGCAAAAGAAATTGAAGAAGTTGAAGAAGCCAATGTTATAATTGGCAATGGAAAAGAAAAGGTGTTCTCAGTAGAGGAAGTTGAACAACCCAAGCAAAAAACCAACGGACTATTCAATCTTATGGTGGAGTTAGATATCCCAGGTACACCAAAATTCTTTGTGAATGCAATATTGGATACCGGTGCTACTACATGTTACATAGATCAAAACTCCATCCCTAAGGAAGCGGTGGAAGACAACACTTTTGTTGTCAACTTCAGTGGGATCAATTCGAAGATACAAGCCAATAAGAAGTTGAAGGGTGGTAGCATGAAGATTGGAGAGCACACCTTCAAGATCCCATACACTTACTCGTTCCCCCTCAAATTAGGCGGAAACATTACTATGATACTTGGGTGCAATTTCATTAGATCCATGTATGGAGGACTCAGAATAGAAGGGAATGAGGTAACTTTTTATAAAAATATCACAACTATCAAAACCCAACAGCTTGCTACAATATCCTGCCAAATTAAAGAATTGGAGCTGGATGAAGAAGAATATCATCAAATCAGCGAACAAGTTTTTGTCCAAGGAGAAGCATTCAAGACAAGTAAGAAGTTCACTAATATTATTAAAGAATTAACTGATACATGCCATGTTGGTGAAGATCCAATGAAGTTTTGGAACCAGAACAAGATAAAGTGCAAGCTGGATATCAAAAATTCAAACCTGGCCATTGAGGGAAGGCCCATAAAACATGTCACTCCACAAATGCAAGACTCTTTTCAAAAACATATTAAGGCCTTATTGGATCTAAAGGTAATAAGGCCAAGCAAGAGCAGGCACAGAACTACAGCTATAATTATCTACTCAGGCACTACAGTTGATCTAAAGACTGGAAGAGAAATGAAAGGCAAGGAAAGAATGGTCTTTAATTATAAACGTCTAAATGATAATACACATAAAGATCAATACAGTCTTCCCAGCATTAATACTATCATCAAAAGGATTGGAGGTAGCAAAATCTACTCCAAGTTTGATTTGAAGAGTGGTTTTCACCAAGTCGCCATGGATCCTGATTCAATAGAATGGACTGGCTTATGGGTTCCTGAAGGATTATATGAATGGTTAGTTATGCCATTTGGATTAAAAAATGCTCCTGCGGTCTCCCAAAGAAAAATGGATGAATGCTTCAACGGCACTGAGGACTTCATTGCAGTATACATCGATGATATTTTGGTATTTTCCAAAACTGAAAAAGAACATGAGAAACACTTGAATATCATGCTTAATATTTGCAGGAATCATGGGCTAGTCCTGATCCCAACCAAGATAAAAATTGGCAGCTCAACGATCAAATTTCTTGGGGCTTCTATCGGTGAAAACAAGATTAAATTATAGCCTCGTATTATCCAAAAAATTACAGATTTTAAGGATGAAGAATTAAAAACAACCAAAGGCCTCAGATCTTGGTTGGGACTTCTTAATTATGCCCACAGCTACATTCCTAATATAGGCAAGTTTTAGGTCCATTATATTCAAAGACCAACCCCACAAGGGAAAAGAAAATAAATACTCAAGATTGGGCTTTGGTCAGAAAAGTTAAAGAAATGGTGGCAAAGCTACCCGATCTGGCAATTCCTCCGGAAAAATGTTTTATTATTCTAGAAATAGATGCATGCATGGAAGGATGGGATGGGATTTGCAAATAGAAACCCCAGAAGTATGACCCCAAATCTGTGCGTATGCTAGTGGGAATTATAATCCTCCAAAGTCTACAATCGATGATGAAATCCATGCTGTCATGAACAGCCTCAGCAGCATCAAAATATATTATCTTGATAAAATGGAAATAGCCATCAGGACTGACTGTCAGGCAATAATTAGCTTCTACAATAAGTCCACTCAAAACAAACCCTCTCGGGTTAGATGGATCACCTTCACGGACTTCATAACAGGCCTTGGCATTAATGTTACCTTCCAACACATTGAAGGTAAAGACAACCTCCTTGCTGACGCTCTTTCTCGTCTTGTTTGTGGACTCCTTGCAGGAACATGGAAGAACGAAGAAAAGATCTTGATCATGATAGAGGAGACTCTTCAACAACTCCAGGCCAGACCCAACAAGAAGGCCCTGGAATACTTGATAGGCCTTATTCACTTCACACTCGGTACAACAACCTCGCAAGCAACACCGGGACAAAAATCCTCCTACCAGAAGAACATGACACTAGAAAGGAAATGGTCGACATTGAAAAACAAGTAGCCGAACGTGTCAAGTCAAGCATCAGGGAGTTGGAGCTTATCCTCCAGCTCAAGGAGTATGACTTCCAGCACACTACAAAGGAAAGGGCACCTATTAGTCCAAGAGTGTACCCACCGTCCACGAAGCTCGACAAGACATGTGGGGAATCTATCTTCGCATGCATGAAATTGAAAGGACAATAATAGAGCACCCACCATAAAAAGAAGCGTCAACATATCCCGCAAAATCCAACTTTATGTCAAACGCAAGAATAAAGGCATTGGATTAAGCCTCGGGGAGCAGTCCAATAGCTAAAGTTAGTGCTAGCTGAGTCAGTCTTAATTGTAAAGAAGGATAAGATAGAAAGAATGATGGAACGTCGACGGGGCCCAATGAGCACCCGATTCCTCCTCTCTTCTCTATATAAATCCTTCATTAGCTCGTTGCAGGACATCAAGTGCATCTCACTACAATTCCTACTCTGAGAAGTTGTAAAACTTGTAAGTTCCAAAGTTCTTTTAATCGAGTTCATATAGTTCTTTGCTAATTCTACATACTTAGCTCGGTTGAGAATTTTGAAGCACATTTTCTTTTGGTATCAGAGCGTTCTTTTATCGCTAAGTAAATTCTAACTTGGTGTTCTAGGCCAAAGGTAAGTGATTATAGATATCAAACCTTAAACAGAAAAACTCCCTTTTGATAAAACTTGAAAACCCTTCAAACAATTCCTCAAAATTACCTGGAGTCTCCCCTAGGATGGCACAAAGGCTTGACCTAATAAGACCATAAGCAAGGAGATTATTGGGTTAAGAAGTAAGGAAGAAGTCGGGTAGACTTGTATTCAAGATAGGAAGTCCTTTAGTATGATATCTAATAAGGTGACCGTGCAAGAAGCCTAATTGCAAAAGGCCGCAAGGCGCGTAAGACCCAAAGAGAAGGGCAGCTATGAGTCGGATGAGCAGTGAAAGCTTAACTACTCCTAAGTCGTAAAGATATTATACTTAGGAACGAATGTCGGATCGATGGGAGCGCTCAATACAAGAATGACATAAACCTCAAACCTAGAATACCTTGACCTAGCAAAAACAAAGCCAACCACAAAAGAATTAGCTCACAATATAGCCGTTATTTATGACCGAACCTGTTTGTCTAATAGAAGGAAGACCTAGTTTCCTTAAAAGAAGAAAATCAAAAACTTCACAAAGCTATAGCCAACCTCACCGTAATAATTATAGAAAATCCTCCTCTTACTACTAAACAGGTTACAAACCTTGTAAGCTCTATTATTAAGAAGTCAAAGGAGATTGAAGAGCAAGCGGTGAAACTCCCGGAGGACTTAAAGAACAAGCTTGACGAAGTCAAGGGCCTACTACATAAAGTAGAGCAACTTATTGTTGCATGAGCTACATCAACACACAAGCAACTGAAAGCTACAAAGAAGCGTTGCAGGCAACAGAAAACATTGAAGCGCCTACTATTGGTTTTTGCAAACCCGAAAGTGTCAAAGAAAGTGTAATCAGAAGTGTTGGAGCTCTGATTAAACAGAATAATACACAACTTCAAGTCCTGATTTCCATTAAGGAGTAGTTGATCAAGCTTGAAGAACGAATAGAAAGGCTTGAAAAAGCAAAACAATCAAAAGAACTGCTAGAAGAAGTCATTAGCAGTCTCAACGAAAAGATAAAAGCACTAAAGATAAGCGAAAAACCCACATAAAAGAGAGGTAAACTTCTCATTTTTAAAGATCCAGTGCAAATCTTTGAGGAAGAAAGAGCAAAGGCGAAGAAATGACTTGAAGTGCAGATCCTCCTGTAACCACAATCACTAGAACAAACACAACAACTCCCTTATTTGAAGACCAAATACGTGATTACAGAAGAAGTCAGAGGAGAAGATATGTAGCCCAGCAAACCTTGAGGAGAGCTACAAGACGAATACTAGGAGGCACCTACAACCAAACATTAGAGCAACAACTTGACCCACAGGTACAACTACTCTAAATGTAACTCTCTCTTTTACCTCTATGTTCGATATAAATGAAGGTGGTCTATTCTACGGTACTTGATATTTTCTCTTGAACAATACCGATGCATTTACCTAAATACGACGTCTACTTTCAAGATAATCATACTAAAACAATCGCTTTCTCAGGAAGGCTCATGTCACGATGCCCCACGATCCTCTAGGGGCTATCTTTTACTTTATGACATCGAATTAGGATAGACCCATTAAGTTATGCGTTAGCCAATGATGCCCTTGAAAGGTTTTTGACTACTTTAGTGAAAAAATCCTCAAATTCATGATTTATAGGTCAGAAAATTAGATTCACCTCTCAATCCTTCCCTTTTTTCTCTGAGGTATGATAACGCACAACATATTAAAGCTGACTCATGTATCAAACACATCATAAGTTAAAAGAGAAGAATTAATTAAAAATGAGTCAATAATATACCGAGCTACTCCCTAATCCTAAAATTAAGAAAACTACTCTATGAAGGTGGAGTTACAAGCCAAAGATATGATGATAAGCATTCTACAATTCTTATTAAAGAAAAATGAGAAATAAAGCTTAGTCGTGGTGTGTGATATTGCCTTTGGAAGATTTCCAAGCTCCTCAAAAGATGAAATCCTTATGTCTCCTTAGAAACGGCTCTCAACTAGAGTTTCCTGTCACAAGGAAACCCTTAATGATCACTATAGAAGCCCCCTTTGCTCCTTTTATAGCCTCCAAAATTAATAAATATCAATGAATTTTCCTAAAAGCTTGGGTGCATTGCCATTGTACCACGACAGTGTTTGGAAGCATGGCCTATGTTTGGCTTTGGGAGTTCCTCGTTAGCCGATAGCAAGGAGCACAGTCATATCAAGGGACACGGCTTGCCCGTGTTCGATGTTGGGAGACACGACCAGATCATGCATCTTGCTGGAATGCATGCTCCAAGGCTTCTTGACTCCGATCGAGCTCCAAATTCACGTTGTTAATAAAAATCTACGAAGAGCAATTCTCCAAATTAAAAAGATAAAAATGTAAAAGCGATAAAAGTATGTAAAATATGCTCATAAATGCATGCAAAACAATATCAAGAATATATACATGAAACCCACACATCAAACATTCTCTCTCCAACAAGAGCATAGAACAAGAGAGAGGTGTCTTGGTAACATATTACTTTGAGAGCATTCTTGTTCACAGGAACATCCTGAAAAGATCATGACAGTCATAGACACACTTTGAAAACATCACCAAAAAGATTACACATGATTTCATACACTCACTTTGAGAACATCTCTACTCAGGAACATCTCTAGAAAGATCACACAGAACATTCTTGTTTTGAAAACATTCAGTCATGCATCTATTTTGAAAACATTCCCAATTAGGAACATCTTCAGAAAAATCACATAGGACATCAATTGTGCACTCACTTTGAGAACATTTCCGTTTGAGAACATCCTCGAAAAAAACACGTAAGACTTTCATGCACATACTTTGGAAATATCCCTAGCATTCTCATAATAAGTTAGAAATAATATCCTTGATCAGGAACGTCCTCGGCACAGTGCCCTCGGACCATGAAACATCCTGACCAAGAATATCCCTATCAAATTGGAGTCTTCCGACCTACAGATTCGACCATTGTTGACGTTTACAACTCCAGAATGAGGTTGCTAGCAACTGTTGGTGCAATCGACCCAAGTATAATCGAGTGGATCATGGGTTTTGATGTGTGTGTCAATATGATAAAGTTAGGATTTCATGTTGATCTAATATGTATATTTGAGTGTGCAGGTTTGCAGGATGCACATAGACTTAGTTGGACGTCTTCGGGTCTGTTGAAGGATGGCATGGGGAGACGAGCTGTGGGCTTGCATACATCCGAGGGACCGTGGACAAAGCAGGGACGACGAGCCGAGGGAAGCGAACTTCGAGGCATACACGAAGGATGACATGGGGAGACGAGCCGTGGGCTTGCATGCATCTGAGGGACGAGAGCCAAAGTCGAAGAAGGCTTGAAGGCAATAAGTCGAGGCTGCTGGATGAGGAGTCAGCTAAGTCGTGAAGGTTCGAGTGCTGAGGGAATTGTACTCGGGAAGGGAACCCCTAGGTTTAAGGAGTTGGCAGTCGACTGATGCTTGAATCAGTCGACTAATGTAGAGCACAGAAAGATCAGTCGACTAGAATTCGAAGAGTCAATCTGTGACATTCGAATTCAAGAGGACCAGTGACTAGTAACGGTCTTTTCAGCATTGAGCACTATTTAAGAGAGCTCATTTTTGGCTGAGTTTCCTTGGAAAAACAAGCTTGGGTAAAGCCTTTTAGTAGCCTACAAAGTGCTCAGAAGTTGTCAAGAGATTGTGGCGAGGTTTCTCCACCCACAAGGAGCGACAAGAGCTAGCCGGAAGTCTTCTGGGGACTCATCCACCGACGGATTGGGATCGTCCACCTTACGGACAACCGTGGAGTAGGAGTATCATCTCTGAACCATGTAAAGGTTTGGTGTTAGCATTGATTTAGTTTATATTTAAGTTTTTCACTTGCGCTTACTAACACGTGTAGGAAGACAATCGAAAAGTAGTTATTCACCCCCCCTCTAGCTAAACGCCAAGGTCCTAACAAGTGGTATCAGAGTAAGGTCGCTCGTCTACGGACTAACCGCCAAGAGAGCAACAAGCTAGAGGAAATGGTGATTGAAGAAAGATTAGGGGACGATATCAATGTTCCACCTTCCTACAACCGCGAGAGTTTCGAGTATTGGAGGATGCGGACAAAGACATGGTTCGACATGGATTTGAATTTCATGATCGTGCAAAAAGAGCCATTTGAAGTCCCAAAAGATAAACACGGGAAAAAGCTCCGACCACGATATTGGAATAAGGAGCAACAAACCCAATCAAAGGCAAACGAAAAGGTAATTTCAATATTACTTAATATTTTTCCTAATGATATAATTAGTGGTATAGGTGAATATAAACATGCACACGAATTATGGAGCAAGATGTTAGCACTTCATGAAAACCCTACACAAGTTCAAGTAGTGGAAGAGCCTAAGGAAATGAGTTCAATGGTCTAAGAAGAGGAGAAGAATCAATCGGATGAAGAAAGAAGCTCAACATCCGAAGAGGAGGAGAAAGAGGAAAACGATTCATCCATCTCCTCAAGTGAAGTGACACAAGAAATTGAAGAACCATCCACTTCATCAAAGGGGGAAGAAGAGGTCTCCACTTCAAGGATTGAGGGGGAGGAGAGACCATCCTCGATACCGGAGCAAGAAGAAACATCTACCTCCACCAAAGCAAAGTCAAAAGATCACATTATTTTCTTTGGGTGCAACAAGAAGGGACATTACAAGGACAAGTGTCCATTAGATAAAAAGGAGGTAAACCCTAAACCCAAGTCAATTTATTTAAAATCTAACATGGGTTGTAGGGAAAAAAAAGGAGAAGAAGCATATTAGGTGTTTCACGTGTGGTGAGCTAGGACACTACCACACCAAATGCTCAAGAAAAGGAGAACTCAAGAAATTAAAACATGTGAAGAAGTGGGAGAAGAAGGAGAAGAGGAAAAACTTACATCAAGGGAGAGCTACAAGGGTAAGGGAGGTAATTCCTAACTTTATGCATTTTTCAAATGCCTCCATGCATGTTAGAAATAATGAAAATTATTTACCTATGTATAATTTTGGTTTTAGATATCATGATAAAAATAGGGTAATGTTGTATATCAAAACCCTAGGAAATTTATGTATCATGATAAACTTAGAATTTTTAGGCCTAAGGACCAAGGTATTAATCCAAAGAAAGGGAGACACATGCCTAGACAAATGGGTAAATCTAGAAATGTCCAAGGTGGACATGTTGATGCTAAGGTTAAGAACCTAGAGAGAGAAAATCAAGCTTTGAGGGCAAAGCTTGATAAGTTAGAGAAAACTCTAGATAGATTCACTATTGGATCTAAGGGTGTAGGTATGGAGTTGGGAAGTCAAAAACCCAACAATGATAGATCGGGTCTAGGATACCGATCTAAGTTCTCAAATGCTATGGAGAAGTCATATGCAAGGGTGTCATATGACTATAGCAAGGGAAAGGTCAAGTATGGCAAGGGGAAGCCATTAAAAGAAAAGAAGAAGAATTTAATCAAGGACAAGGTGTCCAAAGTAAAGAAGGTTAGACTTGTAGGACAAGAAGTACCGGAGGTACACCAGTGTGGCCTTGCCATTATAGGTAAGTCATCTAGGGAGATGACTAAGGCTAAGGGCTCAAGGGGGAGCTCTAGGAGTCAAGTTGGGATCCATGGTCAATGGATCTCAGGAGGATTTCTCCAGAAAGACTAGATGGATTGTGGAATGTGCCAAAGGATTTGGAGACAAATTTGAGTCTTAATTCTAGGGATTTGGCACATCAAGAGTGAGTTTCATGCATGGAAATATGACACTAGAACCATATTGCATGAAAATTGGGTTTCAATGTGTAGATATCATATAAACTAACGCTAGGGATGCATTGTGAAATTATATGGGCAGAGACATCAAAGGGAAGCCAAAACTAGGACTTTAGGTCAAGGTTAAATTAAACCACTTAGATAGTTTTGAGTTTTATGTCAATCTTGGGATTGGTGATAGATTCATTTTTAAACGTATTTTTTCCAAGTAGACATGGGTGTCACAAATATCTCCACAAAATTTGAAAATTTTTAGAGATCTGTGAAATTAGTCATGCATTTCTGAAGCTGGGTCAGAAATGTTGAAAATATAGAGTACCAGTCGACTGATGCAGAGGGCAATCGACTGGTCTAGATCGGTTCAGGAACTAGGATATGCTATGCATCAGTCGACTGATACTCCATCAGTTGATTGATCTTTCTGTTTACTCCATCAGTCGACTGATGATTTGATCAGTCAACTGATGCAGCGAATCTTTAAAAGAATAGCTCGCGCGGGGGTGGCCGAACCTAGGGTTTCAACGCCACCCCTTGTCGCCACTTCCCTACTTTGATCTCTCCAGCTCCTCTAAGGCTTCCCATGACCTTGAAATCATGTCCCTAGCCTTCCTCCACCTTAGATCCGAATCTAGAGCAAGAAAAGCACCTTCTTTAAGTCAACTTTGATCATTATCCATCATGCAGTGAATGGAGAGACGATAACGAATTGTTTGCTTTATCTTTTCATTTAGTCCATAATTTATGACTAACTCTCTATATTTTGCATGTTTTCCTTGTTGTTTCCTCTTGATTAGGTCATTTTTGGTACATGCATATATGGTATTTGCATTTTAGGGCTAGACAAAAATGAAGGGTTGGTAAGGGAACATCCCGACAGCCTCCTATAGATCCTACGACACCTCGGTTCCGTTCTGAGGCGTGCCGGCGAAGATTTGAGAATGTCGACTTTATTTTAATGAATTGTCGATATCTCAATCGGTTATATTTTCAGGAGATCACTCCTCACATCATTGAGATTATCACTCATTACGGGTTGGAGAAGTTATTGTATTGTCAGCATTACATAAATGTTGACCTCTGCAAGGAAATTTATGTCAATCTCGCATGTAGTAGTACGGATGGCATGACATATGAGTCCATGGTAGGGGGAGTCACCATCTCTTTTTCACCTGCATTATTAGGATCATTCTTAGGGTGTCGGGTTTCGAAAAACTCATTTACATGCTTCCCAAATGTCATTGAGCCTTTAACATTGTCTAATGTGACCATTGACCAGATTCACCGTCATTATTTCGAAAATTCTCGACCTCCTCTACAGCATATTTTTGTTGTTAGGCGCGTGAATGCAGTTAGCAACATTCTTTATAAAATTGTCCTACAATGCATTTTGCCCATTGTCACCAAGGGAAGGTCCAAGATTCGGTTGCCTCAGCTAGTGATGATGTATACTTTAGAGAGGACATTGGATATTGACATCGCCCGTCATGTATTCGCGTCTATTGTGCATTTCTCGCATGAGGTCATCGGAAGATCTACATGTCATTCGGTCATATTTTGACTAAATTCTTTGCATTTAGAGGTATTGACGTCACTAGAGGTCAGTTTCATCAGCTGTCCAAGGACTACGATCAGATAGATTCTCGGCAGCTCTCCTTGGCTAGGATTGAGAGACAGTAGGGAGTGATGGTCTGGCAACGTGACTATGTATCCTCTAGTTCTGATGATGAGGATGAGGCTGCTCCTGCTGCTGCGCCTGCGGGGATTACAGAGGAGCAGTTCTCCCGATTGGAGGCAGAGGTTCACGGACTCAGGGAGGATTTTAGAGTTTTCAGCAGCGACAGACTGATATGTATGAGATGATGCAGCGTTGAGATCTGATGTACCAGGCCCCTCCTCCTCCTCCTGGCGATGATGCATAGCCTCGGCATGACTTGGATGTGATGGTGTTGAGAGTGTGTTTAGCTTGAGCATGTTTTTTTATTATCTCTCAAATATTATATTTGATATTGTAATATTTGAGAATTTCGGGATTATGGTCCTTGTAGAACTCCTTTTATGGTTTTTGGTGAACCCTTTACTTCTCTTAATATTGCTTATATGAAGTGTTATTACTTTAGTTGTGGATTGTACGTACATGATTTTATGGTTATATGATGAATTTCAATATACCTTCTATCAAGAGATTATGGTATAAAGGGGGAGCTTTGATCAATTTTTCTTTCTCTAGTGTTAATATGAGAAAAAGGAGGAGGATTGAAAACATTTCTGTACTTTAAGGAGTATGAGATAGACTTGGAAAACACATGGTTTCAAAACTAGGAAGTAGGTTTGATACAAAGTTGAATGTTTTCATAGAATTTGAGTTTTTGTCAAAAAGTCAAACATGTTTAGATTTTTCATAAAAATATATTTTTCCTGTTAGAATACATCATAAGAAACATGTTTGCACAACTTCATGATTTTTCGAATTTTATGGAATTTGTTAGGGATTTCTGAATTTCGGCTCAGAAGCTGAAATTTCAGACTGAACTGTATCAGTCGACTACCCTCTGGGCAGTCGACTGAATTCTCTGTGGGTTTGCAGTTTGAAGGCACTAGTCGACTGGTAACTGACGCAGTCGACTGGTGCGTATGGGTTCTGATTTCAGGGGTTTTCAGAATTAAAAACTTATCCCAAATTGATACTAGGGGTTAATATTGTTTGGAGCAATCCTTTTAATGGTGTCAAAGGGGGAGAATTGAGAGGTTCAAGTTAGTTTTTAACTTAACTAATGATTATGCTAAAAATTGAAAATTATGTGTGGAGGCATAGGTTAAGGGGGAGGATACATGTTTATGCTTCTTAATTTTACTATATCTTTAATTTTCAATTGTTATTGTTGTACCTAACTTAAACATATTATCACACATCAAAAAGAGGAGATTGTTGGTGCAATCGACCCAAGTGTGATCAAGTGGATCATGGGTTTTGATGTGTGTGTCAATATGATTAAGTTAAAGTTTTATGTTGATCTAATATGTGTATTTGAGTGTGCAAATTTGTAGGATACACATAGACTTAGTTGAATATCTTCGGGTCCGGTGAAGGATGGCATAGGGAGACGAGCCGTGGGCTTACATGCATCCGAGGGTCCATGGACAAAGCATGGACGATGAGCCGAGGGAAGCGAACTTCGAGGCATACGTGAAGGATGACATGGGGAGACGAGCCGTGGGCTTGCATGCATCTGAGGGACGAGAGCCAAAGTCGAAAAAGGCTTGAAGGCAACAGGTCGAGGCTACTAGATGAGGAGTCAGCTAAGTCGTGAGGGTTCGTGTGCTGAGGAAATTGTACTCAGGAAGGGAAACCCTACGTGTTGAGGCAATCGACCCTAAGATGATCTGGAGGATCATAAGGTTTTGATATGTGTGGGCAATATGGTTAAGTTAGGGTTTAATGTGTTCACATATGTGTACATGAGTGTGCAGGTGTACAGGTACACATGGACTTGGTTGATGTCTTCGGGTGAAGGATGGCATGGAGGCAAGCTGGAGGCTTGCGTGTGCATCTGAGGGACCGGTAGATAGCAGGAACGATGAGCCGAGGGATGCAGACTTCGAGGCATACGTGAAGGGTAGCATGGAGGCAAACTGGAGGTTTGCGTGCATATCCGAGAGACGAGGGTCGAAGATGAAGAAGGCGTGAAGGCAACTGTCGAGGCTGTGGTGAAGAGTCAACCGGGTTGTGAGGGTCTGAGTATGAGTGATTATACTCAGGGGTTAAGCCGGGAGGGTTTGAGTGCGGAGAGACTTGTACTCGGAAGTGAAACCCTAGGCTTAGATTGGACCAGACGACTGGCCAAGGGGCAGTTGACTGGTGTAGGCTGGAACAGGCTAGCAGATTCGAACGTTGTACTGCAACGGTCAAATCTGAGTGGGACCAGTCGACTGCCCCAGGGGCAGTCGACTGGTAGCGCATGTTTCATATTCGAGCCCTATTTAAAGGGGCTTGTTTCAGACTACTATCTCTTGACGAAACTCACTTGGGTAAAGCGAGTTAGTAATCTTTTGTGCCCAGATCTTATTAAAGTGATTGTGGTGAGGTTTCTTCACTCACAAGGAGCGACGAGGGCTAGCCAGAGGTTATCCGGGGATTGATCCACCGACGGATTCTTGGATTAGTCAGGGTCCGGGGTGGATACCAAGTAAACCTGGTTTGTTAGCATTGTTTTCTATTGTTAGTTTATTTTTATTTGTATTTCCGCTCGCAACTAACAATCTTGTAGACACATAAACGAAAAAGTGTTATTCACCCCCCTCTCTAGTACGCCTGTCGATCTATCAGTTGGTATCAGAGCGAAAGACCGCACTTGATCGGACTAACCGCCGAGGGAGCACACGCTAGAGGAAGAAGAACATGGAAGATAAGTTGGGGCAAAACATCAACACACCACCATCTTACAATCATGAAGAATTCGGTCATTGGAAGTCAAGGATGGAAAATTGGCTAGGGATGGATTGGGAGTGTAGAATGACCATTGAAGACCCCTTTGAAATTTCGAGAGACAAGCACGGCAAGAGGCTTCGGCCTAGACATTGGACAGATGAACAACGAGAGCAATCTAGAGCAAACAAAAAAGGTAATCAATATTTTGATGGATATTTTGCCTAAAAATGTGTTGAGTTATGTAGGAGAATATAAAAGTGCTTATGAGTTATGGAGCAAACTAGAAGAACTTCACAAGAACCCTACACAAGCTCAACTAGTGGAAGAATCTGAAGAACTAAGCTCAAGGGTCCAAGAAGACCAAAATAAAGGAGAAGTGTCAAGTTCATCAAGTGAAGTTGAAAACTCGAGTGAGGAATCATTCACCTCATCAAGAGAGGAAGAGGAAGTATCAGCATCAAGAGTTGATAGGGGAGAGAGACCCTCAACTATACAAGAACAAGAGAAAGCTCCTACCTCCGCCAAAGTCAAATCAAGAGAGCATATCGTATGCTTTGGTTGCAACAAAAAGGGACACTACAAGGATAAGTGTCCGCTAGGTAAAAAGGAGATAATGCATAAGCCCAAATCTATTCATTTAAGTTCTAATATGGGTTGTAGGAATGAGGAAGCTCAAAATGAGAAAAGAAGAAAAATTAGATGCTTCACATGCGGGGAGCTAGGGCACTACCATACAAAGTGTCCAAGGAGTAAAGAGCTCAAGAAGATGGAGTATCTAAGGAAATGAGAGAAAGAAGAAAAGAAAAAAGGGAGATCACATCAAGGGGGAGCTACAAGGGTAAGGGAGGTAATCCCTAGTCTTACTTATGTTCAAAGCTCTTCCATGAATGCCAGGAATATAAATGATTGTTTGCCTAGATGTAATTTTGGTTTTAAATATCATGATAGGAATAGAAACAAAGGTGAATGCCAAAATATGCAAAATTCTGTGTTTCATGATAAACCTAGGAATTCTAGGGCCAAGGACCAAGGCATAAACCCTAAAAAAAGGGAAATATGTCTAGAAAAATGGGTAGATCTAGAAATGATCAAGTTAGGTCAAATAATCCTAAAACTAGAAATTTGGAAAAAGAAAATCAAGTTCTGAAAGCAAAACTTGATAAATTGGAGAAAAATCTAGATAGACTCATTAGGGGGTCAAAAAAGTCAAGGATAATGCAAAAAGATCAACCTTTTAGGAACGGTAGGCTGGACTTAGGATATAATTCTAGAAGGACAAATGTTGATAAAATGTCATATTCAAGAATGTCCTATGACTATGGTAAGGAAAAGGTCAAACATGGCAAAGAAAAATCATTTAAGGCAAAAGAGAAGGAGTTGACCAAGCAAAAGGTCTATAGAGTTAAGAGAGCGAGAGTAGAAGGTCAAGAAGCACCGGAGGAGCACCGGTGTGATCTTGCACTTGTAGATAAGTTACCTAGGAAAGTAACTAGGGATAGGAGCTCAAGGGAGAGCTCTAGAAGCCAAAATGAAATCCATGGTCAATGGATCTCAGGTGGTCTCCTTCTAGAAAACTAGATGGACTATAGGGTGTGCCAAGAGGCTTAAAAGGCTAAGGTTAGTCTTAATCCTAGAGAATTGGCACACTAAAGGGAGAGTTATAGAGTAAAAGATTGAAAATGGGATTTTAATTAAGAGAAATTGGTTTTAATGCCTAAATACCATATAACTTGATGTCACTAATGTATTGTGAACAAATATGGGAAAAAGCATCAAGAAGTCCAAATGAGAACTTTAAGTTAAGTTTAAATGACTAAATTTGGACAAGTTTGAGTTTTGTATCAATCTTAGAATTCGGGATAATTTTGATTGAAATTATATTTTTCCCAAGTAGAGTTAGGACCCACAAATCTCTCCACGAAATTTCAGAATTTTTGGAGATTTGTGGAATTAGTTATGCCTTTCTGAAAATCAACTGAAAAACCCATAATTTAAGGTATCAGTCGACTGGCTGAGAGCCAGTTGACTGGCCCATAACACAGAATCTTCTGTGAATTTTACCAGTCGACTGCCTTGGAGGCAGTCGACTAGTTCCGACGGTAAATACATTCTGTGAGGTTTCCCAGTCAACTGGTCTTTTGTCAGTCGACTGGGACGCGGGTTTTATAAAAGAAAACGGGCACGCCGAGGGAGCCAAACCCTAGGGTTTTGGCGATCCACCCGGCGATTTTCTCCTCTCCTAAGCTCCTCCTTCGTCCTCAGGCCTTACTAAGCCCCAAAATCTCTCTCTAAGTCCTCCTCTAACCCCGATCTACCCTTAGGGTTGGTTAAAAACTCCTCTTCTCAAGTCATTTTCTCAACATCAACACCATGAAAAGATTAGCGAAAAGGTATCATGATTTAAGGGTTAGTTCTCCATTTAAACTATGTTTTGATACTAATATGATATTTTGTATATGTTTTCTTTGGTATTTTCTCTTTTGGGGGGGGTATCTTGGTATGCATGCATGTGTTTGGTATCTTAGGGTTGTGTCTAAGAGACCTAGGGGTGAAGGTTCATCCCGTCCAGGTCCGCGAGCTCCAGAAGAGGCCAAATTTAGGAGCTTAGAATGTAAAAAGAGGTTTGAAGAGAATGGGTTTGTCCCAATGCATTGTCGGTACTTAAACAAAGCCTATTTTCAAGAAAAAGCACCTCAGATTATTGAGATGGTCACCCATTTTGGCATAGTACAGCTGGTTTATTGTCAACATGATGTCAATATTGATTTGTGCAAGGACTTCTATGCCAACTTGACCTGTATTGACTCAGAAAATAATCTTTATGAATCTAGAGTGGCCGGTGTTACCATCCCCTTCTCAGCCATGATTTTGGCTAGCTTTTTAGAGTGTCGGGCTTCAAAAATGTTAATACTTATTTTCCCAATGTTGTTGAGCCGCTTGAGTTTCCAGATGTGACTATCGATCAGATTCATTTGCACTATTTTAGAAGACATAGGCATGAGTCTGAGCGTACCTTTGATGCCAAACCCATGAGTCCATTCAGTCATGTTCTGTACAAGATTGTTGTAGAGTGTCTCCTACCCATTATTACTAAGGGGAGGGCAAGGATTCGATTGCCTCACTAGTAATGATGTATGCTCTTAAGAGGAGGTTGGACATAGATGAGTCTCTTTATGTATTTACCACCATTTGCCACTTTTCCCAAAGTGTTAATGGGAAAATCTATGTCTTTCTGTCATGTGTTGACTGAGTTTTTCCAGTTGCGATTCGGTATCCGCGTCACCAGTGGTCAGGTCAAGAACTTGTCCAAGGACTATGACCAGATTGGCACACGCCAATTGTCCTTGGCAGGTATTGAGAGTCGGTAGGGGACATTTGTTTGGAGGGAGCGTCCAGAGTCATCGAGCTCAGATGAGGAGCCTGGTGAGATGGTTACACGTGCGGAGTTTACTCAGCTCCGATCCGATGTTCACCAGCTTCAGGAGGATGTTCATGTCATCCGTGAGGATATCCATAGACTTCAGTAGACGGAGCAGAGGATTGAGACGGCAGTTGATGGGATTACCAGTCGTCAGGATGACATGTACGAGATGCTACGACAGCTGCATCTCGTGTATCAGGCTCCACCTCCTCCTCCTCCAGGCGGTGACGATCATATGTTCTGACCAGATGATGCAGTTTTTGGGAGTTGTTCAGTGTTGAGAGCATTATTATTATTTGATGTTTTTTTTTCCCTCAAACACTTTCCATTCTGATGATTGTAACTATTTGGATGACTTCAGGGCTTTGGCCCTAGCTACTCTTTTAGATGTTTATTTCATGACTGCTTTTATGGTTTCATGTATGAAACATTTATGTATTGCTTTATTATGTAGATTTATGTCATGTGTGATCTTGACTTGCATTATTGTTTTTCTACTATAATACATGATTTAAGTTTTGTTAGAGAACAAGTTGTGTTAATGATATGTTATATGTTTTGGGTTGAGATCTCTAAATATGTGTTCATGATATGATTTGAAAATTCTATCACAGTTTGGTTGAAAATCAAATGATAGGGTTTATATATAAAAGGGCATGATCATTTAGACCTAAGAGAGAAAGAGTAGAAGCTTTTGTCAAAATGAAAATATCTATATGAAAAAGGAAATGTTGGGAATCATTCTATATGTCAAATGGAAGTGAATAAAATTGGCAACTATAGGAAATCATGATTGGATTTCAACCTTGATACAAAGTTGACACTATTTGAGGTTTTTAGGGTTTGTACCAAAAGTCAAGCACGGTTGTTGCTTTTCATGAACCAATATTATTCTAGGGTAGGGAATACCTTAACAAGCGTGTTTGCAAATTTTCACATTTTTCTGATTTTCTGGAATTTTTTACGAGTTTCTGAATTTCGGCTGGAATTTTGAAAACTGCGTATCAGTCGACTGGTAGGGTCGCAGCCGACTGGGAGTGTGGACAGTTAGAGATTTTGTGATTTCTGAGGGGTTTTTTTTTCAGAAATCTGGTTGGTTCTATTTGGCACCAGGGCTAGGGTTGCTTGGGGCAATTTTTTTGATGGTGTCAAAGGGGGAGAACTTGAGTGTTAAGTTAGGTTTAGGTTGAAACTTAACTTGGTTTGGGTTGTGAAACCTTAAAGTTAAGTTGGGAAAACATAACTTGGTATTGGCAATAAGGATTGAAAATTGAGAGAAAACGCAGGTTAAGGGGGAGGTTGTCTCTTGTGTGTTATGCTTTAATTTTCAATTGCTTTTGCTATTGTTATTGCTATATGTCTACCTAACTTAACATATTGCCACACATCAAAAAGGGGGAGATTGTTGAGGCAATCGGCCCTGAGATAATCTGGAGGATTATAGGATTTTGATGTGTATGGGCAATATGATTAAGTTAGGGTTTATTGTGTTCTCATATGTGTACATGAGTGTGCAGGTGTACAGGTAGTCAGGTACACATGGACTTGGTTGATGTCTTCGGGTGAAGGATGGCATGGAGGCAAGCTGGAGGCTTACATGTGCATCTGAGGGACCGGTAGATAGCAAGGACGATGAGCCGAGGGACGCGGACTTCAAGGCATACGTGAAGGGTGGCATGGAGGTAAACTGGAGGTTTGCGTGCGCATCCGAGAGACGAGGGCCGAAGATGAAGAAGGCGTGAAGGCAACAGTCAAGACTGTGGTGAAGAGTCAACCGGATTGTGAGGGTCTGAGTATGAGTGATTGTACTCAGGGGCTAAGCCGGGAGGTTTTGAGTGCGGAGAGACTTGTACTCGGAAGTGAAACCCTAGGCTTACGTTGGACCAGTCGACTGGCCAAGGGGCAGTCGACTGGTGTAGGCTGGAACAGGCTAGCAAATTCGAACGTTCTACTGCAACGGTCGAATCTGAGTGGGACCAGGGGCAGTCGACTGGTAGCGCCTGTTTCAGATTCGAGCCCTATTTAAAGGGGCTCGTTTCAGACTACTATCTCTTGACGAAACTCACTTGGGTAAAGCGAGTTAGTAGTCTTTTGTGCCCAGATCTTGTTAAAGTGATTGTGGTGAGGTTTCTCCACCCACAAGGAGTGACGAGGGCTAGCCAGAGGTTATCCGGGGATTGATCCACCGACGGATTCTTGGATTAGTCACCCGTCCGGGATGGATACCAAGTAAACCTGGTTTGTTAGCATTGTTTTCTGTTTTTAGTTTATTTTTATTTGTATTTCCGATGTGCAACTAACAATCTTGTAGAGACGTAAACGAAAAAGTACTATTCACCCCCCCCCTAGCACGTCTGTCGATCTATCACTACGTTTAAGGAGTTGGCAGTCGACTGATTCTTGGATCAGTCGACTGATGTAGAGCATAGAAAGATCAGTCGACTGGTGTCGATTAGAATTTGAAGCGTCGGTCTGTGACATTCGAATTCAAGAGCACTAGTCAACTGGTGTTAGTATCAGTCGACTGGTAACGGTCTTTTCAGCATCGAGCAGTATTTAAGAGAGCTCGTTTTTGGTTGAATTTCCTTGGAAAAACAAGCTTGGGTAAAGTCTGTTAGTAGCCTACAAAGTGCTCAGAAGTTGTCAAGAGATTGTGGCGAGGTTTCTCTACCCACAAAGAGCGACAAGAGCTAGCCGGAGGTCTTCCGGGAACTCATCCACCGACGGATCGGGATCGTCCACTTTACGGACAACCGTGGAGTAGGAGTATCATCTCCGAACCACGTAAAGGTTTGGTGTTAACATTGTTTTAGTTTATATTTAAGTTTTCCACTTGCGCTTGTTAACACGTGTAGAAAAAAATCAAAAAGTAACAATTCACCCCCCTCTAGCTAAACGCCAAGGTCCTAACAGCAACTGCCACCGACATGACCAACAACAGATGATGGGATTCGCGGCTATTTTCCCTTGGTGTCAAGTGTATGATGTGAAAGTCATGCTGACAATATCCACATATTAACTATCAGTTCAACCGATAAGAACATATGATGTGAAAGTCATGCATTTGCCACACCACGCAGCTCTATACGTACTCATGCTTCTGACAGACAATAGGCGGATCGGGCCCAAGCTTCTGACAATCTGCAATCTGCAATCTGCAATCTGCATACCGCTCGACATCTCTTCCTCCCTCCTTTTCTCGTTTCTTTTTTTTTCTCCCCTTCTTTCTGTCTTCCATCAGTTCTCTTTTCGACAACAGCAGCAACTTCTTCTTCTGCTTCTTCTACTTCCAGTCACCAACAGCAGCTCCCCGTCTCCTTCTTCTCATCACAGCAGCAAATCAAGCGTATCTTCTCATCAGCCTTCTTCTTTTCCCTTCCTCTTCCAGCAGCAAGTATCCCTTCTCCATCTTCCTCCTTCCTGTTTTTTCTAGCAACCGAGCATCTCCTTCATAACTGTTGGTTTCTTCCCATCAACCCTAGCAGCAGCTTCTTCTTCCAGCCAACAGCAACACTCTTACTGGTTTTCTTTCGTTTCCGATCTATGAAGTTTTGTTTGTATGTAAACCAATTAAAGGTAAAGATTAATGAATAATTATTTTTTATACCGAAAAAGGACATACAACCAGGAATCATCCATACCGGAAACGTAAGTAAAAGCGACATACAATCAGGAATCGAAAAATCTTAAAAAAGTGAAAAATTTTCTTGATTCCGAGATTATGAATTTTTTATTTCCCATATTATTTTTCAATATTTACTCTTTAAGATAAAACTACTCCTAACAATTAATTATATTACAACTCATTGGCGTAGTCGGCCACGGGCGACAATCGACGACAGCCGACTGGCGGCCGATAACCGGAGGCTGGCGACCGGAGGCCAGAGGCCTACGACGGCTGGCGATCGAAGGCTGGCAGTCGACGACCGACGACTGGAGGCAACCGACGACCAACGACCAGAGGCGACCGACAGCGACCGACGACCGAAGGCAACCGACGATCGAGGCGACCGACGATCGACCGTCAACCGACAACCAATGACGATATAATTTTTTTAAAATAAAAATAAATATAATCGTAGATCGTCAATTCGACGATTATATAATTTTTTAAACTTAAATCGAAGATGTAAACAAATATAAAATATTATTTTTTTATTTTTAATTTAGACAAGCATACAATATTATAATATTTATATTAAATTAAAGGGTAATACAATAAAATATTATATTAGATTGTACACTATTATCTCCAAACAAATAAATTTATTTGATCATCTAAATTGAACCAAACAGCATTAGCTTATGTTTCATTCTCCGTAATCACATAACTAAAATTATGATAACTTCAACCAAACACACCATAACAAAAGAGGATAGAAAAGATATACTAATCTAGATCTTATATGGAAATGGCAAGCACCGGGAGAAGACAGTATATTGTTATCATTTATCTCTCGCGTGCAGGAGACGTTGAGTTTGAGCGTAGCATTGTCTGGGTCTACTGCGTTTCATAACTTTGGAAGTTGCCAAATAAGTCTTCTATCAAAGACAGTGGTATAGAAGAGACCCATCTCAGAAAAAGACAAGAATTTACAGCAGATGCTAAGGGACAAAACTTAGCATCATGTAAAACCAAGGTTGTAAGTTCTTTCATCAGATGAGTGGAATTCAATGTAGACATGAGTTAACTTTAACAGCAACATGCTAGTAGTACCTGTGGAGCTAGAGGAACAAGTAAGCCTTTGACAGTGGTTGCTACATACCTTCAGAGCCAGGGAGGGCAAAAAGCCTGAATGAAGTTAAAGATATCAAGGTGAGGCATAGAGAACGCAACCAAAGGAAGATTTGAAAAATTAGGCATTTTACCTAGTCTTGGAGAAGGGCAGGATTTGGAGTTCCCACTCCAAGTGGATGCAACAATAACACCTTTTGGTTTAAAAGGAACAGAAAGTCCAATGAATGAATGCTTAACTAAAATTTTCCTCTCTAACAGATTAATCTGAGACTAGTAGTCGACTAAAGAAGCCGGTACAAAAATAACCTAATAAAACCTACACCGACTTGTCCACCAATTGCGCAAGCCTATCACATTTAAGTTTGAAACCTTACCATTAAGAACTTTACCTCCCCACTTAAGAGCTATACTTGTTATAGACACCAAGCATCTTGGGCACCTTGTTGCCCACTTTTTCATTAAGCTGGAGAAGACTGACGACCATACTTGAGTTTGTTGTTACAGTGGCCTGACCTTTTAAGCCACTTGTGATCAAGTCACGATCAACCTCTTCAATGTCTTCTCTTCTAAATTTTGCAACCTAATGGATCAGAAGCTGGAAGCGGAATGTTCTTCTTTCATTTAGAGATTAGAAACACATGGAAGGTTGAAAGAATATTTGCACAACCAAGTAACATGGCAAATCTGTATGATCCTTTGCTTCATATTGTCCGATGAAAGTTGAATGCTAGAAAATGCTTCAGGCAGACCATTCATTGATTATGATGTATGCGTGCAGTTTGCTTTAGTGGCCTGAACTGACTAGTAAACTAGAACGCCATTTCTTGTAAAATTTTCAGTGTCTTCTGATGAACCTAAGAAAAAGACCAAAGACGCAGTTAAGAAGTTTCAAAACAATTCTTATATAACCATGCTAAGTTGAACAAATGAATACCCATTCTAGATGTTGAGCTGTAATCCCAGACACGTTACCAGAATAGATTTCACCTAAGACCTAACAAATAGAGAAAAGTTTGCATTGCACCATATCAACTCAAGATATGAGATTTAAAGCCAACCTCATCAAGGCACTGTACGATACCTTAGAAATAGTTTCAAGGAACATTCCTGGACGAACAGGCCGTGGCTTGCGACCTGATATGCTTCCCTATGAAATAGAAATTTGCTTAGAAGATTAGTTTCTTAGATTATGGAATCATACTAAGTAGACTTGTGATAAAAGAACCAACCCTTCCTGCAATACCACCAAGTGCATTCTGTTCACTGTTGGGATTTTCATCGTTATTGTCTTTACCTTCATTCTTCCCATGCATCACATCGCGTATCATTTCTTCTACAGTGCGTCCTGGTCTCAAGGAGACCAATTTACTCAAGAAGTTCACCTGCAAGTCCATTAGGAAATTTGTACAAATTATTGAAACTTCAAAGAAAATAATAGAAGAGAAAACAAGAAAGAAGCAAAGAAAAATTTATAGTCATAGCATAATTTATTTTGAATTGTGAGAAAATTAAACAAAATTATGTTCAAAACTAGAGATCTGAAAAACGACATCAGTGAAACAATTGGCCATTAGAAGGATAAAGCATGATGTACAAAATGCTGCAGTAGAGGTATTTTTATTAAGAACTATACTTATACATGGGCCATTTTCAGTCCAAGAAAAATTCCCATAAAATTGATGTGATATGTTTGATTTACAAAAATTAGTTATATCATGCAAGCAACAACATTAAAAGAGTTATTGGTATTTATTTGAAATATCACAAGAGCCAAGCCTTTATCCACCTTTATCCCACCAAGTGGAATGGAATATATGAATTCTCCTATGCTATGAGACTCGATATCCTACTATATCATCATCTATATTATCTTATTTCATCGTTGCTAACCAAATATTCTTTGGTCTCCTTCTTCCTCTATTAATATATGTATTTGTCGGGATCTCATATCGCCTAATACGAGCATTAATTGATCGCCTAAGTACATATGCATATGATTTTAAATGTGTCACAGGAAGTTTTTCCTCGATAGGCACAATTTTGACTTTATCTCTAATATTATTTCTTATCTCATCTCTATAACCCTCATCTACAACTCATATGCTCGATTCATAACCCAAACATTCAATTTCATATAACATAACACCATTTTGTAAAACTTCCTTTTAAACTTTAGAGATACCTTACGATCACAAAGAATATCTAACTCTCCTCTATTTTAACCATCCTGTTTGTATCTTATGTAAAACATCTCTATCAACCCCTCCATATTTTTGCAAATACAAACCTAAATACTTCAAGCTCTCAGTTACAAGTAATTTGTTATCTCATATTTTAATAATTGTTTGCTACGACTACTAATTTAAATTTTATATATTCTATCTTTACTTTACTAAGCCTAAAAACTTTTACTTCCAATTACATTCAAGCTTAGCATTTACTCTAGGTGTAAAAAATAATTTAAAAAAAAAAAACTCAACCCATGGCAAATAAACTCCATCGTAGTCAGTCCCAAACCCGAATAAAGGAGGAGATTGCGTTAGATTCCCAACCGACATAAAACATAGGTAAATATTATGTATATATCCATCAAACTAATAAAAATAATAGTAAAGAAAACAAGGAGTCCAAGTTTTAGATTATTCAAAAATGGAAATTGATTTGAATTGGTTGCCAATTTTTTATAGTTTGTTTTCTTTTTTGATTTAGTAAAAATTTAACAGGTACCTTTTAATTTAGAATTTGATTGAGTTATTATATTTTCCAATTTATGATATTTATTTCCTAGTATAATTAGGGTTGAATTATAGAAGTTATCATTTTAATGTATTCATTATCATTAAGTTAATAAAAAAAATCCACTTTGTTAATCTTTGTTATTTGATATTTTCTTGGGAGATAATTAGCCATGCTCAAATTCTCTATGTGAGATTATAGAGTTCAATTTTGACGTTCCATCAATTTGGTATAAAATCAAACTCCAAGTCATTTTGATTTTGTCATTCCCATAACCCATGGCGTGTAATTCATCCATAGCCCAACATGATCACTCTCTCCCCACTCAAATCTCCCTCTACTCCACTAGAGATTCCACCTATATTTGACAAACAATTGTTGCTTCATTTGCGTTTCTTCCACCACCTTCATCAACGTCGTCATCGTAGCTGCAACATCCTATATATAGTTCTTATTTGCCAAGAAAAAAAAACTCCTCCCACCCTCTAGCCACTTGGTTGTTGGCTATAAACTGACCCCGTGATTTATCTCCCTTCACATAACCTAGGAACAGGTTGTGAGGGGTGTCTGGGGTGAGCATAATCACCTTTTGCTACAATTGTTTGCCACACGAGGATAAACAACTGAGGGGCTACTTGGTTGGGGGGGGGGGGGGGGGGGGGTTAGTGATAAGGAATGAGAATGTAAGTTATTTCATTCTCATATATGATGCTTGGTAGGTATTTGAAAGAGCTCAATAGGAATCAAAATAAGGATATCATATCCTAGTTTTGATTCCCCTCTCCGCCCTTGGATATCAACTTTCCATTCCCCCGTCGCCTAAGCACGCGCGCGCCCGAAGCTTCGTCACGCCGCAACCCTCTTCTCTCCTCATCGCCCGAGAGAAAGTTTCTCTTCTCGTTCACAAGTTTCCACCGACGCCGAAGCCCTCCTGTAGTTTCCATCCTCGTGCGAGCGAGCCCGACGTCGACTCCCTCTCCCTCGCCAATTGCCCTCTTCTCGCCTCATCGCCCAATGCCCAACCTTTCTCTTTCCCTTTTCACGCGCAGCTTTCCTCTCTTGGTTTGAGCATCGCCGACCCTCCTACCCTGCAGAGGTGATCCCTTCCGACGCATCACAAAGGTGAGCGCCCCTTTTGATTTAGGGTTTTTTTCTCTTGGTTAGGTAGAGTTTTTTTTCTCTGTTTTCTATGAGATTCATGTTTAGTATTTGATCTGATTAGAATCTTTAGGATTTGGATGTTTGATTAGTTTTTCAACTAGATGAAATTTAGCATGGTAATCTGTTTTTCAACTACCTGAAGGTTTTAATGTGTTCTAGGATGGGTTATATAGTAATACTTTTGAGGAATCATTACTGCAGATCCTATGAAAAAAATACAATGTTCGCACTTGGAGATTGTCGCTTTCGTACTTGGAGATTGCTCATTTTTTGTGCTTTTATACTTGAACCTTGTGATAATCCTTTTGTTCCTCCTTTAGTGCTTTCATATTGGTGAATTGAATGTGAAACAAACAATGACACTTTTGCAGTTTGTATTGCCACTTTTGCAGTTTGAATTACTTTTGACGCGTTCTTATCCTTGTGCTTATATTTGAACGAAAATTTATAACTTAACTCTGTGTTCAAATAAGGATGTTGTGACTTGTGACTCCTTTTGCTTATGTCACTGTTGTAATTTTTGTGAACAGATTAGTACTTTAGTGTTTCAACTACGTTGGTGAATCAGATTGATTGTTTAATACAATATGGAATTTCGGCCACACTAAGGAAAAAGATTGGTAGAGGTCGTTCTTTCGATCAATCTAGAATATATAAGTAATGAATTAAAATATCATTGAATCCAATATAATTATCACCAAAAATATTCATTATATTATGCATTTTTTAAATAAAATAATTTTGTTCATGAGTATGTAATTATTTTTATATTTTTACTAATAAAGATAAAATGAAAATTTTAGTTGATATCCATTCCCTAATCTAAGCTAAACCAAGTAGCCCCTAATGGGAATAATACTCATTCCAATATCTATACCGAGCACCAGCAATCCAGCAATCATTCTCATTCTCATTAACCCCTCAATCAAATCTATTCCTATTTCCATTCCCGAATATATACCAAGCGCCCCCTGACTCCACTTACTACACAAAATTGCCTTTGTCGAAGTTCACCATGTCGCCCAATCGGGTAGTTCCTAGAAAGCATTCCCATTCACACAATAGAAACTACATCATCATTGCATCTAACTCTAACGACCATATGCACTTACATAGTTACTCGTCCTTTGTGATTTTAAGTTCACCTCTCTTGTAATAGATCAACCTCGTTCAATCAAAGTCATCCTCATGAGGGCTCATAGCCATATTGTCATGTGATCTACTTGCATAATCAAAGTCCATTGTTCGCATACCCAATTCAGCAAGACTCTATTAGAGAAGGCAATGAACTCTTACTTCACACTAGACAATGTCGCAAGGCCTCACACAATCACAGCAACCCCAACATGGGCCACAATCATCCAGTAGATCACAACTCTTGGCTCATCAATGTCTACTCCCAACCGAACATTCACCTCTTAGCCTCCAGCCACAAGCATTCACCAACTACTTTGCGCTTCTGGGATGTTGTTGTCTACAACATCCTCATCGCTCTAGCAAAACCACTTAGCCACTGTGGGCCACCCATAGCCACCAAGTAACCTTGAGCAACTATTGTCAAATGTCACAAGTCACAGTCAGAGCCCGCTATGGGTCACCTTCACTGAATATCGGTGGTGACATGGCACACATGGCCCCGGCTGCTCCTAATCAAATCTGAGATAATTAGATATGATTTTTGCAGTTTAGTTTATTTAATCTGATACGCCTCAAATTAGTCCCCTGATTAAAAAAAAGAACAAGCATGGATTACAAAGAAGGGAGAGAGGTGTTAGGCAAATGCGATACCACAACTTGAATCTAATACCAAATTTGTAATATTTTTAACTTGAGCCCTTTAAAAAAATATTGACTTGAGATTGGCAAGGACATAGCCTCAAAAATTATTACTCATTCATGTGGCCTAGAAAAACAAAAAGAGAAAATTGAATAAAATAAACATAACAAAATAGGAATACGGGGCATAAATTTTAAAATGGGTAAATCAACTAAGTTTTTCACTAATGTGTCCTTTTATAATTCTTCATGACTTAAAAACTCATCCACTTAATGAGTTATCTTTCTTATTTACCCGCTTGCCATCATGCTAAGATTTCTACTAAGCTAATACGAGAAACGCATGGCAATACAAGGGAAAAAATGATAAATAACAATTATTATAAAGCATCTAGTGAAACTAGTTCAATTGTCATTTTGTGTTTATTAATTTAAATTTTCTCATATATCTACTTTAAGTATAGATGATGATATAGTAGGGGATGGAGTCCAATGACATAAAAGAATCCATATAGCTGACCCCACCTAGTAGGATAAGGTTTGGTTGTTATTGTATCTACTTTAAAAGAATCTATATCCAATTTATTTAGTTATATTGTAATAAAAAAATATATCTCTTGTTTATTTAATTTACCAACCTATTTAACCACTAATTTAACTTTTTTAATTGAAGGGCATGTTAATTTACTACGAGAATATTAAGCCTTCGTCCTCGTATATTGATTTTGTCACAAGTTGTGCTTTTACATAGTCATTCATAGCATTATCACAATGCAAGTGTGGATATCATCCCTACCCTATGCTCTATGATAAACTAGGTCCCTTTCTAATTCATTGAAAGGGGAAATTAATATCAAAGGAAATGAAGTTAAAGTTCAAAAGGAAAAATCAATTGCACCAAAATCTTACTTACCAGAAGGGAGATCACAAAACCAAGAGAATGAAAACACTATATATATCACATGTTATTTCTTACTCTCTAAAAGGATGACCAACCCGAAATTTTTACGAGCTCTCTTAAGTGCCAACACTCTATTTATATCACATCTCTTAAATGGGGAGAATACTAAATGAGGATATCCAAGAAATTTATTAGAATATTGTATTTTTTTTCCAATTTGTGATATTTCATAATTTAATTAGGGTTGAGTCATTAAAAATTATCGTTTCAATGTACTGATTAATAGAATTCCTCTTTGTTAATCTTTGTGTGAGATATCTTTATCTTTGTGTGAGATAGGAATACCCAAGCTCTATAAATTTTGTTTTAATTCTGTGTGAGTTTATGGTTAAATTTTGGTATTGCATTAAATACATTATATGGTTAATTAATCAGTTAACAATGTTTCCTAAGCAATAATAAGCTGCAATTTACATAATTAGTTAGGCCCCAACCTGAATGTAATCTCCTAAGGTGAATAAAATCTCTCTCGGCTCGTATCAAAGTGAGTCCCTAGTAGGTTAGGATTTTCTCGTTCACTCCCTTTAGGATGTAGCTAGTTTGATATAATGGTGTGACCTTTCATCCATCAGGAAAACAAGCTATTAGATGCAAATGGGTATTCACAGTTGTTAGATAATAAGAAAATACTTTTCTTCTTAATTAAAACCAAACCATTACACAACTTATATAGCTTGTAGCCTACAAAACCCTAAAGGCACAAGATAGAGAGAAAATACCTAATTACCCCTGCAACTCACAACACTCCCCCTCAAGTTGAACATATATATCAAACATGTTTAACTTGCTAATGACAGAATTAAACACAGCTTGGGGTATAACTTTTGTAAACATATCAGCCAGTTGGTCCTCAGATTTGACATAGGGCAAACATAATTCTCCAGAATCAAGTCTCTCCCGAATAAAATGGCGATCAATTTCGATGTGTTTGGTCCGATCATGTTGAACTGGATTATTTGCAATATTGATTGCAGCTTTGTTGTCGCAGTACAACCTGAGAGGTAATTTAGCCTTTAACCCCATGTCTTCTAATAAAAAACTCAACCATAACATTTCTGCAAGACCATGTGCCATGGCTCGATATTCTGCTTCCGCACTAGACCGTGCACAAACACTTTGTTTCTTACTTCTCCATGTTACCAAGTTTCCTCCTAAAAAGGTGCAATAGCCAGAAGTGGATCTTCTATCATCTCTAGAACCAGCCCAATCAACATCAGAATAACATTCCACCTTCAGATTACCACCTCCCTTAAACAGCAAGCCTTTTCCGGGGCATGACTTTAAGTACCTCAAAATTCTATCAACGGCCTTCATGTGGATAGTTTTAGGAGCATGCATGTACTGACTCACTACACTAACAGTATAGGTAATGTCAGGCCTAGTCATAGACAAATAGAGTAATTTTCCAACCAACCTTTGATACGTTCCCTTTTCCAGATTTGTAAGATCTTCCCCATTAGAATTAGTAAGATCATGACTTACTTCTATAGGAGTCGATGCTGGCCGACAACCCAACTTCCCTGTCTCATTGAGCAAATCCAACACATATTTTCTCTGACATATATATATTCCCTCTTGAGATCGAGCAACTTCAATACCCAGGAAGTACTTCAATAGTCCAAGATCTTTAATTTCAAACTCTGATATTAACTTGGACTTAAGAGCCTGGATTTCAACCTCGTCATCACCTGTGATTATCATATCATCAACGTAAACCAAAAGAATGGTAGTTTTGTCCTCTTTCCTCTTCACAAAGAGTGTATGATCAGCATTCCCTTGTCTAAAGCCAAACAATGTCATAGCTTTGCAGAACCTATCAAACCATGCTCTGGGTGATTGTTTAAGTCCATACAAGGCTTTTATCAGTCGGCAAACCTTCCCTTTTGTTTCAATTCCAGGAGGTGGTAACATATAGACCTCTTCGTGAAGGTTACCATTCAAAAAAGCATTTTTCACATCTAGCTGAAATAGCGGCCAACTATACTAAGAGGCAAGAGAAAGAATCACCCTGACTGATTTGAGTTTTGCAACTGGAGCGAAGGTCTCCAAGTAATCCACCCCATATGTTTGAGTGAATCCCTTGGCAACAAGTCTGGCTTTATATCTGACCACTTCACCCTCTGAGTTATACTTGATAGCATAGACCCATTTAGAACCAACCAAGTTCTTCCCCTTTGGGGGATCTACTAATTCCCAAGTACCATTTTTATTAAGAGCCTCCACTTCTTCATTCATTGCTTCCAGCCACCTTGAGTCCCTTACAGCTTCATGATAAGAAGAAGGTATGACATGATTTGATAGTTGTGAAACAAAGGTATGATATGAAGAAGACAAACGAGAATAAGAAACATAGTTAGAGATAGGATGTTGAGTACATAACCTGACCCCCTTTCTAACAGCAATTGGAAGGTCCAACTCATTCATATTGAGGGGTGAGGATACAGGATCAGGAGTCAGAGCATCCGATTCAGCTAGCCGATCAGTAGTAGGTCTTTGCTTATGTCTTCGTCGCTTGTAAGTAATAATTTCTTGTGAAGCCTGCGAGCCCTGTAATGGAGCATCATCTTTTCTGTTTTCCATGACATCCAGTGAAATAGGAGAAGGAACCACTTGAGATACAAGGGAAGAAGAAGAAGAGGTAAGAAGATTCTCCTCCTGGGGACGAGTCTGGGAAGAATAGTAGGACTCGGACTCAAAAAAGGTAACATCCTTCAAGACATACCTTGTCCTAGTAATAGGATCAAAGCACTTGTACCCTTTCTGGCAAGTGGAATACCCTAGAAAAACACCCCGTATAGCTCGAGGATCAAGCTTAGAGGTCCTGGGACCAAGAACCTGAATAAAACAAAGGGAGCCAAATACCCGAGGTGTAAGGGGGAACAACGTGGTGTTAGGACGAAGAATATTGAGAGGACACCGGTACTCGAGACCTTTTGATGGTAGACGGTTAATGATATAAGCGGCTGCAAGGACAGCATCAGCCCAGAAATATCTGGGTAACTGGCGCTGAAATAATAATGCACGAGCTGTTTCAAGGATATGACGATTTTTTCTTTCAACCACTCCATTTTGCTGTGGTGTGTAGGGACAAGATGACTCATGAAGAATTCCTAAATCCTCTAAAAAAATATTTAGGGAGTGTGCAAAGTATTCTCGTGCATTATCAAATCTAAGAGTTTTCACTTGAGTGTGGAATTGAGTTTCAATCATTTTGCAATAATGTTGAATAAGTCGAGGAACTTCATCTCTACCTCTCATCAAATAAAGCCATGTACAGTGAGTGTAATCATCAATAAAAGAAATAAAGTATCTATAGTCATCCAAAGAAGGCACAGGAGAAGGACCCCACACATCTAAATGAACAAGGTCAAACGGAGACGAACTTTTATTCGTGGACTCGGAAAAATGAGTTCTACAATGTTTGGATAACTGACAAACTTCACATTTAAGAGACTCAAGAGAAACAGAAGAGAAGAGATTAGGAAATAAGACCTTTAACGACCGAAAAGATAAATGTCCCAAACGAGAATGTCATAAGAAGATTTCTTGATGCTTATTTTCTGAACACTGGGCTGTAGACTTCAGAGCAGTTGTTGTTCCAAAATGATAGTAATAAAGACCTCCTACCTCACGGCCAGTCCCAATCGTTTGCTTGGTCTCGAGATCCTGAAAGACACAATGATCAGGGAAAAAAGTTACTGAACAGTGTAATTGTTTAGTAATACTACTAACAGAAAGTAAATTAAGGGAAATGGAAGGGACATGAAGTGCAGAGGATAGGATAAAGTGGTCTGCCAGTTGTATGGAACCTTTTCCAGCTACAGTAGCTTTGGTGCCATCAGCGATGGTCACTTTATCCTGCCCAGAAGACAAAGAGTAGGAAATGAAGGAATTAGCAAGATTTGTCATATGATCCGTAGCTCCTGAGTCAATGACCCAGGGGATACAAGATCTTGACGCATCAATACTTAATTCCAAACCCCGGATACCTGTGTGCGCTTGAGACAAATTGGCAGAGGATGAAGTCTGAAGTCGTGATAAAAGGTGCTGAAGCTTGGCAATATCAGTAGATGACAACTCAATATTAGAAGGTACCGAGGAATTAGTAGTCTCCCCATCCACTAAGTTCTGGGCAGCAAGATTCCCACGACTAGGAACCTTCTTTTCACTGTTTTTAAATTTTTCAGGTTTTTTCTCTGGATATTTCTCCCAACAAAAATCTGAATCATGATTAGTCCTCTTGCAGTGCCGACAAAATCTTCCACCTTTTCCTTTTGTCCCCCCAGACTTGAGCTTGTTGGAAGAACCGACAAAAGCAGATGTCTCTCCAATTGGAGTGCTTGCTGCAGAGATATTACCTTTGTTGTTCATGGTCCCTCTCCTGCCTTCCTCACTCAGAATTTTGTAATAAACTTGTTCTAAGGAGGGAGTAGGATCAAGACTAAGAATTTGTCCTTTTAGATTTTCAAACTCTGCATGAAGCCCATCAAGAAACTTAATAATTCTGTCCTTCTCCAGAAGCTTCAGATATCTCTGATGATCATCAGTGGAAATCCAATTATCCATCCTGTAGTAGTCAAACTCATCCCATAGCCCTTTTAAAGCAGCAAAATAATTTGTAACAGACATAAAACCTTGCTCAAGTTTAAAAATTTGACTACTTATCTGATAAGTACGCAGCATATCATGTTTGCGTCCATACATCTGCTCCAGTGTCCTCCACATGTCAACAGTTGTTCTGTTATGAAGAATGACCTGTTTGATGCCAGAGCTAACAGAATTGAGTATCCAAGTCATTACCAGAATATTGTCACGCCTCCAAGTACGAAAGCTAAGATCTTTTTATCCGGTTTCACTCTAGTACCATGAAGAATATCAAGTCTATCATGGCCCTCTACATAGAGTTCAACAGCAACTGCCCACGATGCATAATTTGTCTCGGTCAATTTTTCCGAGGTTATCTGAAGACCAGTTCCTCCCGTTCCTGTCATCGTGAAAAACTATCCAGAAGAAGCCAAAGGATCTGTAGACATCCCAGAACTTTCTCCAGAAGTGTCTGCCATACTAATTCACAAGAGGGGATGGAACTTGAAGAAGAGTTCGGCCCGTGATAGACCAAGCTTGGCAGGCGGTCGCGGAAGAACAGCTGCTGCTTTGAAGGTGGGAATCAGCGAGATTAGGGCTTGGTCAGTATAAAAAAGCAGAAAAAATCAGCTGCTGCTTCGAAGGTCGCGGAAGAACGGCTGCGGCTTCGACAAAAGCAGAAAAAATCAGCTGGAGAGGAGCTCGCTGTTGGAGAGGGAGATATGGCGGACTTCAGAAGGGACCACTGGAGGAGAGATGTGCCGGGGCTTGCCTGCAGCTTCGATCTGAGAATGGAGCAGGAGCAGAAGAAGAAGCCGGCAGAGAAGAGTGAAGCCCAGGGAAATCAGCAAGCTTGGACGCGATAAGGAGCAGCGCGAGAAGAAACAGTGCGTCCCTGGAAGAGCAGAAGCAACGCGTCAGCAGAAGCAGCGCGTCACGCTCGCGCGGAATAGCAGAGGCAGCGCGGAAGAGCTCGCGCGGAAGAGCAGAGGCAGCGCGGAAGAGCTCGCGCGGAAGAGCAGAGGCAGCGCGTTGCGCTCGCGCGAGAAGAAGACCGCGTCGCGCTTGCGCGAGAAGAAGAGCACGTCGCGCAAGAAGGAGCACCGCGTCGCGCGAGAAAAAACGAGTCGCGCGAGAGATTCGGACACCGGCGGAGCTAGGGCTGTGGATTGTGAAAGTTTGACGGCGAGTCGAGCGAGAAGAAGAGCAGTGCTTCGCGAGATGAAGAAGCTCGCGAATCGCGAAGAAGAGCAGCGCGAAGAAGAGCAGGCAGAGAAGGCGTCGCAAGTGAACAATAGCCGCTCCCTCTTCTCGCGAGGCCGGAGGCAGGTTAGCGCGATTGCACGAACGGCGCCGCCGTTTAGGAGGAGAAAAAAAATTAGGGTGTCGAAGAAACATGCTCTGATACCATGTTAGATAATAAGAAAATACTTTTCTTCTTAATTAAAACCAAACCATTACACAACTTATATAGCTTGTAGCCTACAAAACCCTAAAGGCACAAGATAGAGAGAAAAGACCTAATTACCCCTGCAACTCACAACAACAGTTAAAGTCAATCCAGATAGGTCAGTTGCAAGACTAAAAGCTCGTCTTGTTGCTAAGGGTTATGCTCAAACCTATGGTGTGGATTATTCTAAAACTTTTTCTCCTGTTGCAAAGTTGACATATATTCGATTATTTATTTCATTGGCTGCTACTTATCATTGGTCTTTACATCAACTCGATATCAAGAATATTTTTTTTCATGGTGATCTTCAAGAGGAGGTGTATATGGAGCAACCTCCTGGTTTTGTTGCTCAGGGGGAGATGGGTTGAGTTTGACGTCTGCAGAAATCTTTGTATGGTTTGAAACAGGGTCCTCGTGCTTGGTTTGAAAAATTTAGTCAAGTTATTGAAAAATTTGGTATGACGAAAAGCAAGTCTGATCATTCTGTGTTCTACAAGCAGCTAGGAGCGGGTATTATTCTGTTAGTTGTGTATGTGGATGATATTGTTATTACTGGAAGTGATACTATAGGAATTTCATCTCTCAAATCTTTTATTCTTAGTCAGTTTCATACAAAAGACTTAGGGGTGATAAAGTATTTTTCTTAGGTGTTGAAGTTATGAGAAGTAAAAAAGGTATATTTCTATCTCAGAGAAAATATGTTCTTGACTTATTAACTGAGACAGAAAATTAGGGGCAAAGCCTTGTAGTACTCCAATAACTCAAAACGTGAACCTCACAGTAGATGGAGAACTATTTGAACATCAAGAGAGATATAGAAGGTTAGTTGGGAAGTTGAATTATCTTACTATGACACGTCCAAATATTGCATATTCGGTTAGTGTCATTAGTCAGTTTATGTCATCTCTAATAGTTCATCATTGGGTAGCGCTAGAGCAAATTTGGTGTTACAAAGGAGCACCTGGATGAGGTATCGTATAAAAATTATGGGCACACTTATATTAAATGTTTTTCAGATGCAGATTAGGCAGGTTCTAAAATGGATAGAAGGTGTACTTCAGGTTATTGTATTTTCGTTGGAGGAAATTTAGTTTCATGGAAGAGTAAAAAAGAAAAACGTTGTATCACGGTCCAGTGTAGAGTCGGAATATAGGGCTATGACACAGTCTGTGTGAAATAATGTGGATATATCAACTATTGACTGAAGTAGGACTTAAAATTTCGGTACCGGCAAAACTGTGGTGTGATAATCAAGTTGTTATTCACATTGCATCAAATCCTGTGTTTCATGAGTGAACTAAGCACATTGAAATTGATTATCATTTTGTTGGTGAAAAAATTCAACGAAGTTTGATCACTACAGGATATGTAAAAACTGGAGAACAACTACAGGACATCTTCACAAAAGCTTTAAATGGGATCTAGATTGATTATCTTTGTAACAAGTTGGGCATGATTAATATTTATGCCCCAATTTGAGAGGAAGTATTAGCTATATAAATATATATCCTAATTTATATTTTTACCTAAAATACAAATTACTCCCTAGAATAGAATCCTACTTTATTTCCTAGAATAAACTCCTAACTTTGTATATAAATAAGTCTTACATCTTGTAACTTTTGTGTATTGAGAATTCTCTTATTGTAACACTTCACTACCATTTCCTTCACTGCTATTTCATCCTTCATTTCTTCATTTCTCCCCTCAAATCTCCCTATCATTAGTCGTGTATGTCTTCTTCATTATAATTAAGGTTTTAGAAAGCACATGCAAACATTATGTGATCTACCAACTATATAATGCATTATGCAATATGCAATTGCATGTGTGGGTATATACAGACAATCTAAAATTTATCAAGGGTGACACAAAATTTAAAAATAAAAAGTAAACTTTGTTACAAAAATGTTATAGATTGAAAAAATAAAGTTATAGAGTATAAAGAAAAAGAAGTTGATATATTTAAACAATTTGATTTCCACAATCCTAAAATATTCCTCTTATCTTTTTGCTCATTGCCTGGAGTTTAAGAATTGTAAAATTTCCAATTCCCCAATTAGTTTTCTTCATTCATCTTGTGTGCATGATTTAAGATGTAATTTACTTAGTATTTGTCTTTTTCCGGCATCTCTCTCTGAATCTCATTAGCAAATTTCTCCACTCTAAGATGTAGGAACTCTAATTTCATTTATAACCATGACACTTTCGTTAATCTCACCATTAGTAATAACTTTGAAAAGATAGATTAGTTTACTCTCTCACTGAATCCTCTTCGCTCAAATAACATCAACTTAGTTTCCCCTATAGCATCTACCTGTATGTCAAAGAAATATTGAACTGTCCACAATTCTCCCCTCCCCACACCCAACCACCACACACACACACACACACATATTAAATCTCCATTCAAAGTACTAGAACCTCATCTATCATTATCTCTCTATCTACAAGTTGTAACTCATATTCACACACTTCAAAATTCTTCAACGTTTTCAGCTTAAGAGGGATATTCAATGGTCACCAACTTTGTTCAATAGTAGCAAGATTATTGTCTCTTGAGGATAGTCACCAACTTTGTCCAATAATAGAAATATCATATCCTCTCTTGAACATAGTCACCAACTTTGTCTTCTATATGTCACAACTACCTATTTTAAAGGTATTTATCTTAAGGATCATCAGGCATTAGCTCTTTTAAAGAACAAGGAAAAGTGCATTGTTAATCAAACATTTTCCTAATATTGTATCTTTATTATCTTCAAAGTTTCTTTTAATATTTATATAAACGATATACATACAAACAAGATAAATACACTAGCTTAAAAGGCAGATTAAATATAATAGGAAAATTTTTCTACAAATTAGTTAGAAATATTTTTAAAATGTTTATATTTTGAATAATTAGTTAGGCCTACAAGCTATATATACTTGGATTGTAATCTGGCTTGGAGAATAATAAGAATACAATGTATTTATGTCTCAAGTGCCTGAAAAGCTCACTTCATTTGTGTCCTTAGGATTAGCTAAATGATGACAATCATATCCAATATTCTGTAAACCAAATATATTGTTGCCACTTAAATTCCAAATAATCAAGAGTTAAAACATATAGACTTCTCAGTTAAGCATGTAATGTAGATTTGATAAAGCCATTTGCAGTCCATCTCTATTTTCTTTTCCTAAAATCGGCATCACATCACCAAAAATCAGTATCACAGGTGAAGCTAGCTCTCAGAAACTGCATATACAAAAAAAGGTCATTGATGTCTATCATAATTTTAAATCATCATTTTAGAAAAGTGAGAAGGGACCATAATCCATAAAATCATGTGTATTAAATATGCTTTATGCTAAAACTTTCACAAACTATATAAACATGCATGAATTAGTAAGCAGTAACTGAGAAGATTGTTCACGTATTTAACCTTCAAACAAAGAATAATTATTCAGGAGCAAATAGAAGAGAGCAATTACTTGGTGAAAGACAGAGAAAATGAAAAGAGACAAACCTCCGCTTCAGGTAAAGTATTCAGACCACGATCATTCCTTTCATCCAACAACCCACCACCCATCATATTACGAGTTTCTTCCCTAATAATCACAAGCCTTGCAAGCAATTTTCGATCAGGAATAGTTGGTCTCGATTCCATTGTCTATAAAGCAATGCTGGTATTAGAAGTTGTGAGAATTTCCTTGATTAACAACTACATGACAGAGAGAACAAATAGGAAGTTATCTTACTTGTAAATATTTCATTGTTTTACATAGCATGTTGGTGATGGCTAGATGTTCAAGACAATGTGAGATACAATAAGATATATGTTTCCAGGTAGAGTTATAATTTATTTTCCATTTTTTTATTATCATCAAGATGCTTGTGGTCTCTAGATGTTGAAGGCACTTAAGAGGACGTGGGATATGATAACATATATTTCTCTATGCATAGTTTTAAGCTATTTTCCCTCTTCTATTATCATCAAGACAGTTGTGATACTAAGGTTGCAGGAAGATTACCATCATAGAAAACTAGATACAAGAAAAAGGCTTAGTAGTCTGAAATAAGCTTAGAAGCAAATATTTATAATAAAGAAAACTGTTCACATGTACCTCCAAAAGATCGTCAGCCTGGTTGGCAATATCATTAAGATTTGCCCCAGGGAGATGCACCTTAAGGTCTTTATCACTTTTAAATACGCCTCCGCCAGCAGCAACTCGTCGTAACAATTCATGCCTGCTTTCTTTCTCAGGCGTTCGACAAAGAAGACCAATCACTTGCACCTACAATATAGACTAATTAATTATTTAAATTTTCTGTTAATGCATGAATACACATTAGAATGGGGCTCACATGTGGTGGACATTTCTTGGCCAGATGATCTAAAACTATTTGCTTAATCACCTCCAAGAGCGACTTGCGCTGGACACAGTAACAAAAAACAACAGCCGTTAGCTATTCCAACACAATAATACTTAGGTGCATCGTTAGAAATTATTCAACTAGATGACTGAGAATGCAAGTCTATATTGAAAGTGGGATCGGATAGCAAGTAGCATACTTTTGCAACAAACTACAAGAGGAGGTAAGTATACTTTTTGCAGATTTCCATATATTGCAACAAATAATCCTTCATTAGGGGGGGAAAAAAAGCATACTTAGAGAGGAAGCTTTCTAGCTCAAAATACAGGAATCAAAAACCTGTTCGTCATTATCTTTCTCGGCCATCTGAATCATGTATTCGATGGCAGTCATGAATCCGGATTCCATCTCATCGACCCTCTTCCCAATGACACCTTGCGCAGCGATCTCCACCGCCACCCTCTCCGAATCCTCATCCAGGTCCATGTCTTCCAACTGCAGCGCGTACAGGAATACGATAAGAAAAACAAGAAGAATCCAGCGCAAGGGAACGGGTTGTGGTCTTAAAAAATACCAGCTTGACCATGTCCTGGAGCACGGAGGTGACCTGCTCGCCTCCGCGGAGCAGGGCTTCGTAGTTGGAGGCGTCCCAGTGGCCGTCCTCCGGTGGGGGGTGCTGTCGGTGGAGAAAAGAGGCATCAGTTTGGGCGCATAGGCAGATGGAGGAAGAGGAAGAGGAAGGAGAAGGCGGCCTCCTGTGGCTAAGACGTCGGCGTAGAGAGAGGAGAGCAGGGGAAGAGATAGTTAGGGTTCGAAGAGGTGGTGGATGCAGGGAGAGCGACGGGAAGGAAAGAGTAGGGTTCAGCATTTCAGTTTGCCGTTTGTTATTTTTGGAGGCGGAGAAGCCTGAAGGCGAGGTAGATGAGAGGGCAGGGACGACTCAAAGCAGCGATCGTCGGTGTTTCACTCCAGAAGGGAGGGCTGAATCACTAGTCTATTTCTTATCTTGTTCAATTTGATTGGTACCTCAATCTTAAGCTACATACCATTGTTTTATCACTCAAACTCAAGTAATTCACAAGAAACTGCGATAAGGTAAAGTTTTTATTATTAATTTATAGAGCTAAATATAATTGTTTGTATTAGGGACGAGTTAGACTGATTTGTTATCTCCCGCCTTGAACCTAAATTATAGTTCCGTCCCAGTACTCAGTTTTATTTACTTCGATTCCCACGTAAGATTAAATTCTCATCCTCATCTTAATTCTTATTGAAATGCTTATTGACTTATTAGTCAAAAATATTTTCATTTTCAAACCTCTTTCATAAAAATATTATTACAAGAAATAAACTATAAAAAAATTATATTATACAATATAATATTCTATTACATTATTATCATTATTATTATCGAGACGGACTCGGAGATGAGGATAACATTCCCATATTCACCCCGTTAAAAAATATGATAAATCAATGATCAACCAACTAATGAATTAAGTCAGGAACTGATTTGTCGAGAATTGCGAATAGTAGGTAAAATAGGTAGACAATGGCAAATCCACTACATTCAAGTTCATCATCTCTATTTTCATTTATTTAATTTGCTGCTATCAAATTTGATGTTAACTAGATCCATGCTGAGAATTTCTTTCAGGATCATCCAATTTCATAGATGACGATGAGACTATGAAAAATCAATTGCATTCAAGTTCATCGTCTCTATTTTCGCTTTTTTTATTTGTTGCTATGAAATTTGATATTAATTGGATCTTCCTCGTGATTCTTGTTCGAGTTCATATGATGTAGTAGAATTTTGATTTAGAATTCATGATTAGAAAAACCTCCTTTCATCAAGCAGTATCAGAGTCACAAGTCGTTTCATCGATTTTATATATCACAATAAAATTCTTGATGTTCGACGATTTGGTGAATCTTCATGTGTTTTGTGTTAGATTTTGTTATAATGCATTTAAATGATGAAATTTGGTCGAGATTTAGGTATAAAAATCCTAAAATTTCAAGTTCGAAAATAGTCACATTTGATTCATAAAAAACATGATAAATCGATAATCAATTAACTGATGAATAAAGTAAATCGACTAATATGTCGGGAATTATAAATAATAGGTTTTTTTTAAGAACTTGACTAATCTCAATCATATGATCAAGTGACTATTGTGCTCATAATCATGAGCAATAGGGTTTTTAGTCAATTGGGGCACTCGACTACTTGGGCATTTTATTATTTGCGAGTCAAGAACAATAAGTTTCTAATTGACTAAGGCACTCAACTGATTTATATCAGTCGACTATTGTTGTCTTGGTCAAGCATATAATATTTTTGATTCAACCGAAGCACTCAACTGTCTTCGATAATTGACTATCATAAGGACCGGGCAACCAGTCTATCATTCGCACACAGGTCATGAACAAAAGGCTTTCTAGTCGATTATAGCACTCGAGTGGCATCTATCAATCGATTGCTATCTGGTATCAGTCAACTACTTCTACTTCATTCATCTCTTTAGATTTTGTTTGAGTTATTTACAACTATGTTCCTAAATTAAACTAATAATATCACCAAAATTGAAAAATATTAGGTAGATTTAGTATATTTTGTATCAATAAATGTATATCTATGTTAAAGTAATTAGTCTAAAGAAAAATTAGTTTAAGCTATATATAAGTTTAAGGTTAACTCACATAAAAGGAATATTTTTTTGTTAAGTCATGCATAAGGCATCCATATTCATTGTTGATGAGGTCATTAAGAGTATGAACTCAAACATATTGGGCCATATGCGAGCTAAAGGGTATGAATAGGTCTTTTTCGTTTGCTGCTATGATGTGGTCAAACGTATTAAACAATAAAGGAAGTTTTGGAGTTCAGTCAATTGATCAGGAGGATTAGTCAATTGAACAAGTAGATTACGTGGGATTGATTTGAATGGATCATAGCAAGCAAGGAAAAATTAGGGGGGTTACTTGACTGATAGGGCGTTCAGTTGACTAATAGGACTTTCAGTCATTCGAAAAACCTTGAAATCAAGTGCGAAGATAGTGAGATCTAATTGAGTTCAGTCGACTATGTTAGGACCTATGCAAGCTAGAGGGAATGAATAGCTTTGATCGCTTCTTGTCTGGATCTCGTGCTCGTCATTTGAATGTGCAACATAAACTTAAATCAATACCGATGTAATATGCACAACTCTGGGATTTACTTGGTATCTACCTCTTAGACAACTAATCCAAGACCTACTTCTAGTAATCTACCTCCACTATGAACTTCTCATTCTCAGATACCTTCTGAAGGCAAATAAGGCTTTTACAACATATTCTTACAAGAACACAACAAGAATATGAATACAAAAACAAATGAAATCGAAAATGACATTACAATGAGAAAATTACTTTGGATGCTTTCTTATTACTTAGAAATGTCTTTTGTTGATATGGAAATACATCAGCACTTTGCCTCAGAATCTCCAAGAATCGGCATGGAGAATCCTCTCGAGATACTCTTTATAAGGATGTTGTTCAACTAATTTTCGCCTATTAATCCATTGCTAAACTTCATCAATTGATTGTCATTGAATATCATGTTTAAACTTGCAGAATGACTATTTTTTACCTTATTAATCGATTGCTTCCCTCCGGTCGAACTAAGCAATCAATTCGAGAGTGTTTTGTTCGCCACTATAGTGTCACCAATCGATTGTTGGAACTCACCAATCGATTGGTACTGTATCAAAAATACTGCAGTAACAAACCCTAAACTTGATTATTGTAACAAACCTTAAAGTTATTACAACGACCCTCGAAATTACTATAGTAACCTTAATTTTCGAGGTTTAAGTTTGCAATGAACCCCATCTACTATAGCAACCCTAGTGACTGTAGCAAACCCTAAAATCACCTTAAAACCTCAATTTTGAGGTTTAGAGTCCATCATTCAATAGAGACACCCTATCAATCATTTAATATTCCTATTTCAATGTTACCAAGTTGAATTCTCATCTTGCTTGGTATTCGATTGACCTCAACCTATCAGGACTTTCTTTGCTTAGCATCCGATCAACCTTGATCGCCCAAGACATCACATTCCCTCGCATCTAGTCAACCTTAACCTACAAGGACTTCATTATTGGCTTTCCACTGATCAACCTTGAGCTGTCAGGACTTCCGTCATAACCTTGGTATTCAGTTGGCCTCAACTTACCAGAACTTCCTTTGCTCAACATCCGATCAACCTTAACTACTGAGACTTCTAGTTGCCTATTATCCAGTCAACCTTGACCTACCAAGACTTTATTGTTTCCTATCATTCGATCAACTTTCACAAATCAGGACTTCCGTCATCACCAAGTGTCAGGTCCTCCATAATCCACTCAGATTTTCTATTTTGTGTCAACTCCATGTTAGACTTTCANTGGATATTATTCTCTTGTTACTATCACATACCATTTTAGTTATCTTCTGATATTTTAATTGTCAAGTATGCTTGGCTGTTTCATAATCTCATAAAGATTTTCTTGTAGCCTAAGAGGCGATTCTCCATATTGACCACTAACTAAAGCCGTAAATAAATATAAATGTTCATGAACAAGTTCATTACTTGTACCATAAGAACTTATTCATATTTGTTTAATAATAGAAAATAAATTAAATAAGCAAGCTTGAAGATTAATCATTAGCTCGTTAAGGTTCTTGAAAGAAGAAGGTTAGCTAAGGAAAACATTGAAAATTACATTGTCTATGCACATAAATCAGGAAAAGTTCGAAATTTGAGGGGGAAAAGGCTATGATGCAGGCAAAGGTAAAATGAACCAGATATTAATTAATAAAAAAATATATCTATTTCAGTATTGTGAAAACGTAGGAAATGATAACTCAAACATATTAATTTTATCATTGGGTTTTGATTATGATCTCTATTAAAGTGGTAAACATGAATCAATCGATCATGAGGTCCAAGCTTGTTCTCTTCTTCTGGAATCTGCACAAGAATTATCCACTAGAAATAAGATATTATTCTCACTAATATACATGATAAAAAATTACCCGAGTATGCATTTAAAAAGCCAGGTTTTGTAGCGAAGATGCCACAATAGTCCATGTCAAGAAAAAATGCCTCACATAAGCCCAACAGATATGCAACTAACCTCCTCAGCACGTAATGTCCAATATTGATCATTAATATTCTCAATCTTCTCACCAGGAGGAAAGATCTGCATGGATATAACATAAATATTATTAGAATATCCTAAATATTAGGGATGTTAGAATATCCTAAATATTAGGGATAAGTATTGATAGGATTTGATTTATTTCTTTTGAAAAGGTCCTAATTTTTGTATATAAATAGGGCTAATCTTTGTATCTCTTAACATCATATATAACAATTATCAAATTACATGGTATCAGAGCGTTAGGGTTTCATATTCGCGATTCCTTCTCACGGTGCGGCTTCTCTCGACGCGCGTTCTTCTCCCGAACGCGTCTCTCCCCCTCACACGCGGCCTTCCTCCCCGAGCGTCTTCCTCGCATCGGCTGCCCCGCGCACAGCATCAGTGAGCCGGATCTCCTGCCGCTCGCGCACGCCGCCGCCCTCGACTGCCGTTCACGCACATCTGCGCCTCTCGGCTACTCACGCACGCACGCCGCTGCCCTCGCCTATCGCTGAATCTCTTCCCTTGAACGCTCCTTATATTCATTGGATCAGCACCGATTTAATTTGCCATGGCTACCTCCGGCACTACGAAACCGGATCTTTCAATTTTTACCAACCACGTCACGGCACCGCTATCGTCGGAGTTGTTGGATGGTAAGAATTATTCCTCTTGGTCCTCTCACATTAAACTCTGGCTTGTTGGACAAGGTTATGAGACACATCTCACCCAAACTGAGGAGGATATTCAAGTCACAGATCGCCCTTTATGGAAAAAGGTTGATGCTCAGTTGTGTTATATTATCCGGGCTACTATTCATCCATCTCTTAGGGATGTCTTCCGCACTCATATCACCTGCAAGGATATTTGGATACAGGCTCAACAACTGTTTACAAACACTTCTCGGCGACTTTATCAAGTTTGTGAAGACCTCATGAATATCCTTAGTACCCGTCAGATCGAAGATTCTATGTCAACTTATATGGGATCAGTCTCTAGCCTTCTATGCGAGTTCAATGACCTGCTCCCTCCTGCGGCCACTCCCGTTGCAGAGCTTGAAAATCGAAAGAAATTTTTTATGTCTCTGGCCTTATATGGTCTGCCCACAGATTACTCTCATATTCGTGATCAAATCCTAGGCAGCCCCATAGAGGCCACCATGGACTCTACCTGGGCGACTCTCCTCCGTGTCCCAGCCAAAATCTCGGCAACTCCATCTTCTGTTCCTGTTGACTCTTCGGCTTTGGTTTATCGGAACAATAACAAACCTCCACCTCGTAAGGGTGGCAAAGGACGTCCTTGGTGTGATCATTATCACCGACCAGGACATACGATTGATAAATGTTGGAGTCTCCATGGTCGACCTCCGCGTGCTGCTCAGATCGCCCAATGTCCTGTCACTTCTTCAGCTTCCACTTCACAGTTAACTCCGGCTCCGACTCAACAGCCTTCCTATGATGACTTTCTGAAATGGTATGAGGATCGACGGGATTCTAATTCCCTTGCTGTCGTTACACAAGCTGGTAATTCCTTTGCTGGCATATCTCGCTCTTCGAGTCCTTGAGTACTTGACTCTGGGGCCACCGATCATATCACCGGTAATAGATCTCTTTTTTCCTCGTTATCTACTTCCGGTTATTTACCCTTTGTCACCATGGCAAATGGTTCTCAAACTCAGTCCCAAGGTGTTGGTAGTATTCATTCTTCTCCATCTCTTCCCATTCAGAATGTTCTTTATGTCCCCGGAGCTCCCTTTAATTTATTATCAATAAGTCAGCTTACTCGGTCTCTTGATTGTGTCATCTCGTTTACTAAATCCTCTGTTTCATTGTAGGACCGGAATACGGGGAGGATGATTGACTTCGGATGTGAGGCCCATGGTCTATATCGACTTCACCAAAACACTTTCATTGGTACAACGACGACATCTCCACTTGTGATTCATGCTCAGTTAGGACATCCTGGTCTCGATAAGTTAAAACAATTACATCCTAGTCTATCTCACTTAAAGTCTTTATCTTGTGAGTCATGTCAGTTAGGTAAGCATGTACGTAGTTCGTTTTCTCCTCGCATTATAAATCGGGCTACGTCTCCCTTTGTTTTAGTTCATTCCGATATTTGGGGTCCAAGTCGTGTTACCTCTACATTAGGGTCACGATATTTTGTTACTTTTATAGATGATTTCTCCCGTTGTACTTGGTTAAATCTGATGAAGGATCGATCCAAACTATTTTCTATTTTTCAATCTTTTTTTAATGAAATAAAAACACAATTTGGTATCCCTCTCCGATCCTTACAGAGTGATAATGCACGTGAGTATCTATATACTCCGTTTCAGACCTTCTTGGCAACTCACGGTATATTACATCAGAAGTCTTGTCCTCATACTCCTCAACAGAATGGAGTTGCAGAACGCAAAAATCATCATCTTCTAGAGACCACCCGTGTTCTTCTCCACCACTCTCATGTTCCTTTACGGTTTTGGGGAGAAGACGTACTTACTGCATGTTATCTTATCAATCGCATGCCTTCGTCTACTTTACAGGGGCAAATACCTTATCATATACTGTATCCAAATCAGTCCCTTCATCCTTTACCACCTAGGGTCTTTGGTTCTACATGTTTTGCTCATGCTCTTGATCCTGGAATTGATAAACTCTCTCCTCGATCGCATAAATGTGTTTTCCTTGAGTACCCACGGTCTCAGAAAGGGTACAAGTGTTATTCCCCTACTCTCCGTCGGTATTTCATCTCTGCTGATGTCACGTTCTTTGATTCGGTTCCTTTCTTTGGGCTTTCAGAATCGTTTTCTGAGTTTCCTTCTTCTGTGCCTGTATCAATCTTTTATCCTCCGGAGGACTCTCTATCACGTCCAGCTCCAATTTCTCCTCCGTTGCAGGTTTATCAGCGTCGTCCTAAGCCAGCTTTGCCACCAGCCATGGGATCATCTCTGGAGCCAGATCCTACTCCCCTTCCTCCGGTCAAGTCGTTTGAATCTGATATTCCCATTGCACTTCGGAAAGGTATACGTTCCACTCGTAATCCTTCTCCACATTATGTATCTATGAGTTACCATCGTCTTTCTCCTTCCTATTATTCTTGTCTTTCCTCTTTGTCGTCTGTTTCTGTTCCGAAGAATGCAAGAGATGCATTTGCCCACCCGGGATGGAAACAGGCTATGCTGGACGAAATGAGTGCTTTACGGAGCTGTGGGACTTGGGACCTCGTTCCTCTACCACCAGGAAAGTCAGTTGTTGGTTGTCGATGGATATATACGGTGGAGATTGGTCCAGACGGAACGGTTGATCGACTTAAAGCTCGTCTCGTTGCTAAAGGCTATACTCAGGTCTTTGGATTGGATTATGAGGACACGTTTTCTCCTGTTGCCAAGATGTCTTCTATATGCTTACTCATGTCCATTGCTGTGATTCAACACTGGCCTCTATATCAGTTGGACATCAAGAATGCATTCTTACATGGCGACCTGCTCGAAGAAGTCTACATGGAGCAACCTCCGTGTTTTGTTGCTCAGGGGGAGTCTTCTGGTCATGTGTGCTGCTTGCGAACATCTTTATATGGTCTCAAACAGTCACCCAGAGCATGGTTCGGTAGATTCAGTATTGTAATTCAACAGTTTGGCATGACTCGAAGCAATGCTGACCATTCTGTCTTTTATCGCCACTCATCTACTGGTTGCATCTACCTAGTGATTTATGTTGATGATATTGTCATCACGGGTAGTGATCATCTTGGGATCTCACAGGTGAAACAACATCTTTTCAAACATTTTCAGACAAAGGATCTCGGCAGACTCAAATATTTCTTGGGGATAGAAGTAGCACAGTCCAGAAATGGGATCATTATATCCCAAAGAAAGTATGCAATGGATATTCTAGAAGAAACAAAAATGTTAAACTCAAAGACAGTTGACAACCATATGGATCCTAATATCAAGCTCTTGCCAAATCAGGGGGAGCCTCTACCAGATCCTGAACGATACAGGCGATTAGTAGGGAGACTAAGTTATCTTACTATTACTCGTCCAGATATCTCATTCGCAGTAAGTGTAGTAAGTCAGTTTCTCAACTCTCCATGTAAAGAACATTGGGATGCTGTAATTCGCATTGTTCGATATATCAGAGGCGCTCCAAGAAAGGGTCTTTTGTACGAAGACAAAGGACATACTCGAATCATAGGATATTCTGATGCAGATTGGGCAGGATCTCCCAGTGATAGGAGATCTACTTCTGATTTTTGTATATTTATCGGAGGTAACTTTATTTCTTGGAAAAGTAAAAAGTAGAATGTTGTGGCAAGATCCAGTGCAGAGGCAGAATATCGAGCTATGGCTATAGCCAGTCAATAGCTTATATGGCTTAAACAGTTGCTCCTGGAGTTAAAGTTTGGAGATGTCACACAAATGTCACTTATATGTGATAACCAGGCCGCCATGCATATCGCTTCAAATCCAGTTTTTCATGAGAGGACAAAGCATATTGAAGTCGACTGTCACTTCTTCAGAGAGAAAGTCATATCTGGAGAAATATCTACTAGTTTTGTTAACTCACATGATCAGCTAGCAGATATATTTACTAAGTCACTGAGAGGTCCTCGAATTGACTACATATGTAACAAGCTGGGTGCATATAATTTATATGCTCTAGCTTGAGGGGGAGTGTTAGAATATCCTAAATATTAGGGATGTTAGAATATCCTAAATATTAGGGATAAGTATTAATAGGATTTGATTTATTCCTTTTGAAAATGTCCTAGTTTTTGTATATAAATAGGGCTAATCTTTGTATCTCTTAACATCATATATAACAATTATCAAATTACAAATATAAATGCCAGAATACTCTAAACAGATTCTGGCCAGAGAGGTTTTCTAAGTTCTGGGAAGCACTAAACCATAGGTACCTTGAAGATCTTGTGACAGAATACTTCAAGCAACCTGAGTTCACCATCAAGACGAGAGAGTTCCACCTAAGCAAGGAAAAGGAAATGATAGAAATGGTAAGCTGTTGATAAAAGGAACAATCAGCAAACAATAAAGTTAATGCAACACTAAGCATGCTCTCTCTTCCAACTCAAAATAAATATTTTCATTACAGGCGTGAAGTTACCTTAGATTTTAGGTTGTTGATTACATCAGATACAGTACTATTCTTGGGAAGCCTGATGCTGTGAATTGTCACCTGAAATTGAATGAATCTACGTTTCGAGGAAACTTCATAAAAGAAAGTTGTAACTATAGAAGAAGTGAAGGTCATAGGCAACCACCTCCTTTGTGGCATGATGGAATGCCACTTTTAGAGTTTTTAAACCTTGCAATTCGGTCAGAGGAATATCCAATATTTCATAATACAATATATCTGAAGTCTGCAACAATTAAACCAGTGTGAATTTATTGCAAAAAATTTTTTATTAAAAAGAATTACTTTATGGGCACAAATTTACTGGAATAATCTATACAACTTGGTTATAGTGAACCAGCATATCTGAAAGGCGCTCCACACCCCGGAACTTGATTGGCTGTGGTTTAGGTTGCTGAGAATAGCAATTATCAGATGTGAGACGAATTTTTGATGGATCATCGACGCCAAGCAGCGGTGCAACTCTTTCGACCACATCATCATATGAAAAATGTTTAGATCTGAACAGATATTATATGAGAATAAAGGGTTAGACAAGATTACTTAGCCAAGCATAATTACGCATGGACAATATTTTTTCAAATACTTACAGCTCCAAGGAAAAATCATTCTCCTTTGGCCTCTCCAAGGATCGAAAATGAACAACCTATAATATCACATTATACAGAACCTTAGTACAAGAATAAGAAGCACAAGGATAGGACAGAAAATAATGGGGAATTTAGAAGGAGGCCATTCGGAGGCCTAAACCCTAAATTCTTTACCGTGACTTTCGGGTGGCCTCTGGCCACCCGCCTGAACCCAAACTATAACCTGGGGGGCACAATGAATCCAAGAGGGGATCGCAACAAATTACAGACGGAACACAATCACAATCCAGTCGCAATTGGACGTGGTCCATCCCCTAGTCCGCATTTTTGCAGACCAGGGGATCTGGACTGCACATGAATATGAAAAGTTTTTGTCCCTTTAGCTTCCCTCCATTAATGCTAATAAAAACCCACTTAGAACACATTTTCTCATGTGACTCTTCAACTTCTCATCATCCAATGAAAAGAAACTTTTCATCTTCCTCTATTATTAATTGATTAAATATTTTAATAAATTAATATCTCATTCAAATATGGTTGAGTTTAATCTAAATGAGTCAAACTCAAATTAGATCTCAATCCCATAATTCAATTGAATTTACTTAAGTCTAACTCAATTAATTCAATTCGAATCAAATCTTAGTCAAACTAAGATCAATTAATCTCTAAAGCATCATGTCTTTAGTGTGTGACCCAATAGCTTCTCATAACATTGGCAATATGTCTAAACCGCTTTAGACACATAAGCAATGAGTGACATCTAGCAATGCATCATTGTTACCCAAGTGATGAGAAAATCGAGATCCGACTTAACCTTCGTGACTATGACAATATATGACCTTGTCATTCCATCCTCGATATCTAGATTGACCAATGAGGCATATACTGTGTCATCCTTGATCAATCATTGTGTTTCTTGATCCCCAAGTAGACTCACTCAAACAAATGTGCTCAAAATCTCATATTGACTCATTTGAGCATGGTCATACGTTTTAGTAGTCCTACTCGATCAAGGGGCCCACAAATATCACTCACGTCATATGGGAGGGACAAATCTCATCTACATCACTCATATCCCTCCGCATAATTCATTACATACCCAGTGATCGCCTTTATAGTCCACCTTGTTACGGGTGGCGTTTATCGATACCAAAGTACATAACTCCTTATGTAGGGAACCGTAGTGACTTCAGGTCTAAGTATTATTCATACTAATAGTCACATGAGAAAGTTTATGACACTCATATCTATAAAACTTTCCCATGGTGGGTCAATTCAGCACACATTCTCTAATGTATACTCATGTATCAACTTGATATCATATATCCATGACTTATGAGTTCAAGTCATCAATTGACCTACATGCTAGTCTCTATACATTAATGTTAGAACCCGGATGGCTAGAGAGGGGGGGTGAATATAGCCAATCACTTGGACTTAGACACTAATCGAATTTCTGCACTCAGAGTTGTTAGTAGCACAGCGGAACGCAAGAACAGAATATGCAGAAATTTAGAAAACAAAAACAAAACAACACCACTAGCAAGATCGCTAACAAGGAGGGTTTACAATGTTCGGGGATAACTTGCCCCTACTCCTTGGTGTGCCCTTAAGGTGGGCGATCCCTTGATCGTCGGCAGATCAAGCCCCGGTTATCACCGGATAGAAAGCAACCTCCTTCTCGGTGGAGAAACCTCTCCACAGCGTTTCAATCACAGATTTAAGTTTAAGCACAAAGAAACAACAAGAAGGATCTTACTCAAACACTTAGCAAAGACAAGAACACAGCAAACTTTCCTGAGCTCCACCCAGCGACGATCTCACGCAAGAAACCCTTCCTCGTGTCTTCCCGCTGTCGGACTCCAAGCCTCTTGTTCTCTCCTTCAAGCGCTCAAGTAATGAATGATTGCTTCTCAGATTCTATTGCTTGCCCAAGATGATGACCTTCAGAACGTGCAAGCTAGATGTGGAGAACACAAGGCGCAGCAAGAACTTAGTTCGCGAACTCTGCTTCATCGAAGCCTTCTTCCGCCCTTTTGTTTCTCCACTCAGCACCAGGTGACAACATCTCCTGTAGCCTCCAGCTGCTTCCCTGCCAATGCCAGCTACCACTGAGCCCTCCCTGGACTTCCTGAGCTCCCCTCAGCCAAGCTCCAGTCAGCAACTCCAGTCTGTAGCTCCGGCCGTTGCAACCTGAGATGGAAAACGGACAAACCTGCTCCAAGAAAAGCCTCCATTGACTTCTCCTTGAGTGTTTGAATCCTCCCCTGCCACCTGCAGCTTAATCAGTGTGTTAGAGTAGCATATCAAACAACATATCATATATCAGATGTTAAGCGCAGAGAATCAGATACGTTCAGACGCGATCAGAGCGTCTGACAGTGCATTTTGAATTAAAGTGATCGGTCACCGGACCGATCAGAGCGCCTCCTGATCGGTCACCAGACCGATCAGGCTGGGTCCAGACCGATCAGGCTGGGTCCAGACCGATCAGGCTCCATCTTGATCGGTCTCTAACGCTCAATTAGAAATCATGACTTCTTTGGAACTCTCCTGAATCGATCACCAGATCGATCCCAGGTTGTGGATCGATCACCCGACCGATCCACCCTTTTATCGGGCGATTTCTGAGCTTCGCAGTCCAGACCTCATGATCGATCACCGGACCGATCAGGAAACCTCCTGATCGGTCACCAGACCGATCAGGTCGTGACCAGACCGATCAGTCTCCGTCCTGATCGATTATAGAGAGGAACCTGCGACGCTGGATGGTTCTCCAGAACAATCTGCATAGTGATCCTGATCGGTCACCAGACTGATCAAAAGTAGATCAGCAAGGGAACTCAACCTCACTGTTTGCTCCCTGATCGGTCACCAGACCGATCAGGAGCCAAGCAATGGGTGAAACGCATACTCCCTGATCGGTCACCAGATCAATCAGGAGCAGTACAGTAGGTTCCCAACCTCACTGTGTGCTCCCTGATCGGTCACCAGACCGATCAGTCATCGCTGGATCGGTCACCAGACCGATCCACGAAGGAGCACCGTGCCAACTCCCTGATCGGTCACCAGACCGATCCAGGGGCTCCAACCTAGCCCTCCAAGCTAGGGTTTCATCCACTTTAGCCCTCCAAGCTAAGGATTTTTCACCTAACCCTCCAAGTTGGGAATTTGCACCTAACCCTTCAAGTTAGGACTTTTCACCTAGCCCTCCAAGCTAGGGCTTTTCACCCAACTCTTCCGGATTAGGACTTTCCAAACCTAGCCCTCCAAGCTAGGACCTGACCCTCCAAGACCTATTCATGTATACTCATATATTTCTAATTCTATTTTTATAAAAAAGCAAAGTTTAGGTTGATTGAAGACTTCAGTTGAAGGAAGGAGGTTTGGTCGGCCAATCCCAAGATGATAATCACAACTAGATTATGATCAAGTCCAAAATGGAAACAATGATCCAGTCAACTGATTAGGAGGATCAGTCAACCAAACAAGTATGGAAAGCACAGCTTGAATATGATAAAATTAAATAGTAAAAGAAATTTTAGTGTTTAGTAGTCTTGACATGTGTTCAATCAACTGTAAAAGAGGATTTTATAGGATTGATCCAATTGGATTAGAGCATGTAAAGAAAGAAGAGGTACCAGTCGCTTGATAGAAGATTCAGTTGACCAGAAGGATTCAGTCGACTGATCGATTTTGAGTTGATTGGATAAAGCCTATAAAAGAAGCAAAGCCTGGGGATCCGAGGATCAGTATTCAATTAGCTTAACGATCTCTATTTCTTTGCTATTTTGTTCATGCAAGTACTGCTATTACTATGTCGAAAGGTTTTCTGACAATCTACGATGAAGCTTTATCTTTAAGTTATCAGTATACTTTACTCGCATTTACATTAAAAGGGATAATAGCTTGTTACTATTATCTTTATCTTTTGTACGCTTTCCTCCTTCTCTAAAAGTTTTTTAGAGAGGAGAGTATTAGTGAATTATCCATTTTGAAATGGTCTAAGGGAACGTGGGCCTTGGAATAGCAGTCGTTGGATTATGAAGCAGGTACTCGCCCGAAACTTTGTCTTGTTTTATTTTTCTGTTGCGCATCTCTTTCTTTATTTTAGAAAAGAAAAGAAAAGTTTTTAAAGCATGATATTCACTCTCTTTATCGCATGATTCGATCCTATAATTGTCACATCTTGTCTGGGGTAACCTTTGATACTCTGCTATCATCCCATGTCAGAGACAACATTTGACACCTCTAAATGGTACGAGTCAAGGGTCTACAACTAATCTTGCCTCATTGCACCGAATATGACATATGCCTATATTGTTGACGCTATCCTTCTTTGTCGACCACTGCTACAACCATCTTTATGGCATCATCACCTATCAAACTACTAATTAGGGGGATTCAATAGGAATGATAAAATAGAATAGGCGGAGAGATATGAGTCGAGGGGAGATATTCCCAAGAGGGAATGTTCTCATGGCTTGAATGATAGTGTCACCTGTTAGACTGCTAGTTAGAGTGATATTAGTAGGAATGATGATGTAAGATAACTGGAGGGGTCGAAGTCCTTGGGAGATATTCCTAAGGAGATGTTCTCACAAGTCAGCTATGAAAAGAGAGGCTTGGAAGTTTTCCTGAGAAGTTACTCATTTGGGTTTTTACCCACCCTGGTTGACCACAATTTTTTACCCGAGTTGATACTTCCCTAGCCGCGAACTTCCCAAATTATGAAGGCTATCCGTGGATGTCCTTAAAGGGGGTGTTCCAAAGCCATCTACTTCCCAAGTCATGAAAGTCCAAGGATGTATCCATAGAGGTTGTTCCCAAGCTACAATACTTCGGTCTCTGGACATGTACCCAAAGGGCTTATTCCTGAGTCACAATACTTCAATTTCTCTGGAAATGTACCCAAAGAGATTGTTCTCGAGTCATAACACTATGGTTTCTCCGGAGATGTACCCAAAGGGGTCATTCCCGAGTCGCAACTAGTCTTTATAAGGATGTGCCCAAGAGGGTTGTTCTCAAACCGTAATCAGTCTTTCCGTGGATATACCTAAGAGGGTTGTTCTTGAGATATAACACTTTTGTGTGTTTCGGAGATGTATCCAAAAGGGTTGTTCCCAAGCTACAGCATTTCTATATTTTCATAGATGTACCCAAAAGAATTGTTTTCAAGCTACAATTAGTCTTTCCGGGGATGTTCTTGAGTTATAACAATTTTTTCCGCGGATATGACCAAGAGGGCTATTCTCGAACTGCAATACTTTTGTCTTTTCGGGGATATACCTAAAAGGATTATTCCTAAGTTGTAACTAGTTTTTTCGAGGGTGTATCCAAAAAAGTTGCTCCTAAACTGCAATACTTTTGTCTTTCTTAGATGTATTAAAGGGGTTATTTCCAAGCCACAACTAATTTTTGGGAGATATACTCAAGAAGATAGTTCCCAAGTACAATACTTATACTTGGCCATATTTTCCAAACCACCATACTTTTTGATTCGTCATACTAATCTTCACCTTGGTTATGTCTTCAAGTCACGTCTCCGGCTGTCTGATATAAACTCATATGAATATATTTATAATATCGACTTAAGATGGGGATTGCTGAGACACATCAGTCTTAATTTTTTTTCATCTTCTTTTTATATGATTTATTCGCTTCGTGCTGCGGATTAAAAAAAATCTAAAATGAAAAACATTATTAGAAAAATTAAAAAAAAGAAAAAAAAAAAAGGAGAAAAGAGAAGTGAATGAGAAAAAAAAAATAAAAGCTGTAATGTGGCTACGAATATTGGACTAATAAATAGATGAATTTAGAATGATCGATTCGGTCTCATGAAATTTTTTTATCAGTTATTAGGATAGATAAATCGGAAAGCACTTATAGTAAGATTTTATTTGAAAATTTTTTATTTTATAAATACATCATAGTTGAGGATCGAATTATGAATTTATGAAATAATAATTAATTGACCTATTATCACTCCACGTAGTCCCGGAAGCACCCGTGGCTACGAGTTCGTTGGCAACCACAAGCAAATGAAAAAAAATATAATTATCCACACATTATTATTATTTTATAAGAAATAGATAAAAAAAAATATGCAATTTTTTTTCTCTCATCCACGCCTAAACCGCTAAACCGGACCCAGTATGAGACTTGGTCGAGCGACCGCACGAGGAGACTTGTACGCATAAGACCAACTGAACAAGCACTCGCTTCCTCATTTGTTACGTTAATGACCTAATCTTGGTCTCATTTCACACGCCTCAGCTCCGGACTTTGTCTCTTCCCCGCCGCTGCAGCTGCTGGAATCGCTAGGGCTCCTCTCCCTCGATTTCGATCAGGATTCGTCGATGGAGAACACGAGCTTCGTCGCCTGCGATAAACTCGACCGAGCGATGAACTGGGTGGGGTCGAGCGTCTCTTCGGCCTTCTTCGCCTCCCTCGAGCGCTTCTCTTGCATCAACCTCAGCACCAACGATGACGATGAGGAGGAGGAAGAGGCAAAGGATCGACCCCTGATGCTCACCAAGCTGGTCGCCCTCGAGGGGGAGCCCCACCTCCCCGCTGCTGCCCTTCCGTTCTCCACAAACCCTAGCGCAACCGACAAACTCCCCCCTGTGTAGTTCCTGATCCTTGCTTTGTCGCTGCAATATACGGAGATCTAAGTCGATTTCTTTGCTTCCTGCTTGTCGTGTGGATGAATTAGCAACTTTAGCTATCGAATCGCGTGGCACTGCGAGGTTTGATATATACGTGCAATTTTAGACTGAAACCTCTGGACTGTTTTTTTCTGCATAACCTTGCATAGTGTTAAATTTCTCAACTTGTTCATATGAAGTCTGTATATAAGGGTTGTGTTCCTTATTGTAACTACTACCCGACCATCTACTTCCTGAATATTGGGTTACTGCTCTTTTTTTGGATCAGCGTTCTTTGTTAGTGTCCTGTTTGAAGCTTGAAGGTCTTTACTGGTCTCTTTTATTTTGCTGCATGATTGATCATTGATGCTTTGGCATACAAGGTAGAAAGAGAACCAATTAATGGGGGTTTGTCTGTTACGATTCTGGGTATAAGGAGAGAGAGAGAATTAAGAGATACATTTAGAGAAGGGAAAGGAAGAGGGAGATAGACCAATGCTTAGCATATACTTTGTTTGTTATGTTGAGTTCCATTCTTTGGAACTTCAACACCTTGAGTTTGAAAATCACAAATGAAGATGACTAGTAAAGTTGCAAGTAACACAAGCATCAGCTGACTTCAGAAGAAAAAAACATATCAACACACTAAATAATGGCATAATCCAAAAAGCTTGATTACTTACTTCGTGAACCTGAGGACCATTTCCAATGGAAGACTCATGGAAGGAAAAAGTTAAGGATCTAGATGAGAAATGCTAGTCATTCAAGCAGCCAAATGCTCAGCCAAATGGACAACACACTACATAACCCTCTTCATAATGCAAAATTACAAGTTAGTCTAAGAAGCTTTTAATTGTTTGGTCTTTTCTTCCGTTGCTTTCTCTATTTGTTGTTGTGTCTAGATTTTACCATGTCATTCCTTCTATCAGTGTGTTTTGTAATTGTAATTAATTGATCTTGCCTTATAATTTTCAATATATATTTTTAATTTGATTCTTTATCAAGATTACTGTCAAAATGGCTGAGTGGGATTATAACATCTTTCTCTTTGTTTGATTTCTTGTCCTGTAGGACATGGTAGACTTCCCGTCTGATACCTTTGTTTTTTTTCCTTTCATGAGTCACATGTTTCAGAATATGGCAACAGAATAAAACAATGGAGTAGTTGATCATGCTTTCAAAAATGCCATTTCAGGATCAAGTTGTATGTTTCTTCTAAAGTTAACTTCATCAGATGTAGTGTTCTTTGCAACATAACTTATCTCATCCTTTTTTTGGTGAATACCATGCTCATGGTGTCAAAGTCCAAGAGAATGCAACCCAACATGCTCAACCATTCAGTTCCTAGTTCCTAATGTACAATCAAATTTTGTTACTGGATAACAAGGAAGTCAATCGTTATACCTTCAGTATCCATTGGTAGACAGACCCTTGTATACTTCCTTGAGCTTTGGTGTTGCTCTCCGTAGCAAAGGTAATGGGAGAATTTATTTTCCTTCTCACTGGAGAATTTATTGCCCTTCTCTCATTGCTAGTTTAGTTTAGTGTCTAGCTCCTCACTCCTCATTGACGAAGTTGTTTGTGCTTCCAGTATCAATAAGGACAACAACTGGGTGCAAGTTGATAGTGGATGGTATCTGCATTACTTAAAATAGGAGCATCATGTATGTCTTTTGGTGATTATTCAGGTGATTCCTTTGGTTTTTCATTTTTGTTGACTTCATCCCATATTAACAGCAGCTTGCACTTGTGGTTGCTTGAGAATTGTATGTCAAAGGAAGTAAAGGTCTTCGGTACATTGGGTGATTATTCCTGGGTAATGTTTCCCTACCATTTGTTTGGCGAAATTTTCTTGTCCCTTCATTATTTGTCCATTGCTTCATGTGTTGTCGTGTCGTGCTGGGAGTATACCATTCTTTCCTTTCATCGCCAAGTCTTTTACTTTTCTATTTCATCACCAAGTCGTTGACTCCTAAACGGTCATAATGCTGTATTCATGTTTTCTTGTAGTTGTACATTGTTCAACAAGCTTTCTAGAAAATGGTTTATCATAAAATTTCTAAGTGTGCAATATCTTGTCTATGAACATACACTTCAATCATAGGAAAATAATCACAAGTTTGGTGGTTGATAAGCATTGTCTCGCCTTATTTTCAATTTATCATGAGTGATTGCTCTCTGCTGCACCTTAATCTATAGTGATCTGTCATCTTTCTGTGAGCAAACTGAACTTGGTTGGTTTGGTAGATAACTTTGCAGGACCATATTGATTGTTCATATTTTTTGGCATGAGTAAAGAAAGGGGGGAAACTCTCTTTTGATATTTCATATGCTAGAATGATGAACGGTTCAGGCAATAGATTAATTGACTGTGTGCCATAGTAGATCAACTTATCAAAATTACTACTATTTATCGACGAACCAGCTATTAAATCATTCCGTTCGATTTTTGCATGCACTCCACAACTGAGCATCTTTTCAGTTCCACTTTTGCTTACTAGACATAAATCCTAGGGTTGTTTTATTGAAGGACCATTAGCAACAGACACAAATGGGTTGTACCATATATATCTCAGTCTATTCAACTACAAACAATGTTGATATCATGACACAGTAGTAACGATGTGGTATTGGTTGGTTCTCCTCTCTTTGTGCTCCTTCCGATATGTTTACTATGGTGGAAATTGAGAAAAAGGTAAAGGGGCAGAAGGTGAGGATGTCCATCTATTGCCGATCTGATCTCGAGTAGTAGTAACAAACACCAGGGCAGAGAAAAGTTAACAAACTAGAGAGGTATAAGAACCAAATGGATACAAATCACCTTAGAGACATTTTCTATTCAATCAACACTCAATCAAATAATGGATTTTAACATCTCGATTATGTTTGAGAGGAATCCTCTAGATACCTTATAACATCGTAGATCGTTATCTACGAACTTAGTCAACTAAAATTTAGCATTAGTTGACAAACATTCATAGGATAATTGTTCGATAAATAATCATCTTCCAATGGTTATTATTACTAATGAAATGACCAACTTAAGTTGACAAAATTTTAAACTTGGTCAACCAACACCTGCAAAAATACTTATTAAAAAAACATTAAATTTTAGAAAGTCAAACTACTAAGGACCACAACCATCATTTAATGATCTCGAACCTTATATTGGCTTTAGTTAACCCTAAATCTGTCAATCCAATGTTTCTCAAATCGAACGTTTATAATTCCTTCAAGTTGATGCTTAGTCATTTGTCACAAGATCGATATTTAAGATTTCGAATGAGTATTTTCTCCTCTGCTTCAATATTTAGGGTCACTAAGTTACATGGATTGTCTAGGTGAAATTAGCTCCTATCCAACTCCAACATTCACATTCAAATATAATCTTCCTATTACGAAATAAATATAGGCAACAACTTCAAGCTTGAGGTTGGTTACCCTTGGGAAGTGAAAGCTCTCAAATTTTTTCCTTCACCGTAACCAGATCCCACCTTGGTTGGAATTAACGATTTGACCGTTTAGAATTGTCGGTTTGACGATTCCTAGGGAGTTGACTCTTAACCTTAATTATCTAAGATGATTACTGTTCACGATTTGAAACTGTCAGTTCATGATTCGTGTATGGTCGCTACAGTTCACAGTTCGTACATAGTTCTCCATGGTTAAAGATTATTATATTAAAAAAAAATTAAAAAGTATAAATACATAAAAAAAAGATTTGTACTTATTTAAGTTGCCTACGCATCCCCTTATATTTTTACCACGTAGTTCTCATATATTTTTACCCTTTTATCTTATGAAGTAGCGTTATTATTCACTTCCATTTTCCATTTCTGCGGTATTTATTCCTTCGGTATCAAATTCTTCGACTTTGACATTTGAAAGTTGCATTCCTTGATATTTTTTTTTATTATGGTATAATCGTCAAGTAATGCTTGGACTTCTAACAAGTTGGGAGACAAAATCAATCATCGTTCATCCAATATATTACCGCCGGCATTGAATATTTGTTCCATAGTAACCGTTGACATTGGACAAGTAAAAAATTTTTTAGCGATCATGGAGAAGATGGAAAAGCTTTTAGCCTTCTATGGCCACTATTTTAGGACATCAAAATCTACTTTATTATCTGCTTCATTAAAATCAAAAGAAGTTATAAAATAATTCTTAATCCCTGTGTGAAATTTGAGGATCCTCTTGGATGTTTCATCCATTCTTTTATTAAAATTGGTACTATTATAAGTGTTAAATTACTACTAGTAGTATTTCATGTTTAGAAATGTTAGGTTGTATTCTATATTTTATACTATATTCTTTATAAATATAATATAAATAATTTATAATATTATATACAATATGATTTGGATCAGGAGAAGAAAATATTTAAACGGAATTAAAACGTCATAATACCAATCTAACATTTTTTATAAAATTTTTAATTTATATCTAGGATCTAAAGCAAATGCAACAAATAAATTTCAAGATTTGAAAAAAATATTTTTTTCATTTCGTTTTCTTTGCTAATACACAAGAAGATGAAAATTCATTGGTGCTATTTTCATTTAAAACTAATATTATATTACAAAAATTTTCTAAAACTAAATGAGGAGTAGGATAATAAAAATCGAAAAGTTATTTGGTTGCATCATTAAATACTTTTAAATTTTTCACAAATACTACTACAATTATTCTATTATTGTGAAAATAAATATATATTAACATTATTAATATTTGGCCTAAAAACTTAACATAATAATTTTCTATATTAAAATGAATCTCGTAACAATTGATATGTTGAATTTTAACATGTTAGTACTGTTGGTGCAATCGACCCAAGTTTGATCGGGTAGATCATGAGTTTTGATGTGTGTGTTAATATGATTAAGTTATATTTTCATGTTGATTTGATATGTGTGTTTGAGTCGTGCAAGATTTAGTGAATCACACATGAATAACGGAGTGAAGCATCCGAGGGACGAGAGCCAAGGAAGAGAACTTCAAGGGGTAAGCCAAGGAAGTGAACTTCAAGGTATACGCGAAGGATGAACTTCGGAGTGAGTTTGAGTGAGTTTATAAGCTGGACAGTCGACTGACAAAGGAAGCAGTCGACTGTCAGCGTCGAGTAGAAACTCACAGAAAAATCAGTCGACTGGTCCAGGCACCAGTCGACTGGTCCAGGCACCAGTCGACTGGTCTGCTCAAAATAAAGCCGTTAAGCTAGTCGTTGGATGGGCATCAATCGACTGGCTTTGGGGGCAGTCGACTGGTATCAAGGCTGAGCTGTTTAATTAACAGCTCTCTCTCCACTATTTAAAGTGGAGCTTGAGACTTGAGATAGGTTAGCTCTTCACTGTGATATCTTTACTCTAGTACTTAAGCTCAAATTCCTCATCTTCCTCCCAAATCCTAGCTCATTCTTGTAAGGAGGAAGAAGATTTGTGAGGTGTTGTTCTCCACCGATCTTGTAAGGAGGAAGAAGATTTGTGAGAGGTTGTTCTCCACCGAGAAGGAGAAAGGTTTAGCCGGAGATTGCCAGGGTGTGATCCACCGAAGGATCAAGGGTCCGTCCACCTCAAGGGCACGCCGTGGAGTATGAACAAGCAATCTCCGAATCACGTAACCGGTAAAGTATTAGCATTGATTTAATTGTTAAATTGAGTTTCCGCTTGTGCTAACCATTGTAGGAAGAAATTGAATTCGGGGTGACCGAGCTATTCACCCCCTTCTAGTCGTGTCATCGGTCTCAACAAGTGGTATTGGAGCGCACGGACGATTTCAACGGATTAACCGCCGAGAAGAGCAAAATTATTGAAATGGCTGGCTCACACATCCAACCGCCAAAGTTTGAAGAAGAATTTGCTTGGTGGAAGAAAATAATGGAGGTATTTTTCAATACCGATTTTGACATTATGCTAATCATGGAAAACGATTTTGAAGTATGTAGGGATCAAGAAAACAAGTTACTCGAGAAGATAAGATGGAACAAGAAGCAAAGGGATGATTACTTGGCGAATTCAAAAGCCTTGCACCATCTACTAAGTATGCTCCCCTAACAAGAAGTCACAAGGATGGGAACCTACTCAAGTGCCAAGGACTTATGGGATAAACTAATAGAGTTTCACGAGGGCACTTCGGAGGTGAAAATGGAAAAGTGGGATCTTCTCCGATCCCAACTCAACAATATCAAACTTGATAAAGGGTAGAAAGTATCAAATTTGCATGCTAGATTTAAAGAAATACTTATTGGACTAACAAGTGTAGGAGAACAACATTCCAACCGAGACATCTTGATAACAGCGATCAATGCATTTCCAAGAATATTAAATTGGAGCTCAATGGTGGACTCGTATTACATATCCAAGGATCTAGAGAAAACATTTCTAGAGGAATTCTTCTCACCCATAGAGCTCCATGAAACTCGAGTTGGAGGATTAATCGAAGAAGTATACAAACCAAAGAGTATAGTCCTTGTGGCAAACAAGGGAAAAGGTAAAAAGAAGAAGGTTTTCTCATCCGACTCGGAGGAATCAAGTGCATCCATGGATAGTGATATGGAAGCCTATATGGTTAGGAAAATGAGAAAAGCATTTAAACATTTTTCTACTAACAAATCTCATGGTATGAAAGTGTCAAGGAGCAAAAGTAGAACAAGGAAGATAATTTACTACAATTGTCAAGGAGAACGACATATGAGAGATGAGTGCCCCCTCTTGAAGAAAAAGGAAGGAAAGAAGAAAAAAGAAAAGAAGAAATCAAAAGAGAAAGGGAAGAAGGTGCAAAATCTAAAGGCTACATGGGATGATTCATCGTCATCGGAAGAGAAAGAACATCATGTATCCCATTTCGCATTAATGGGAATTGAAGACATTGCCTCAACGTCGTCCGAATTTGAAGAAGAGAAGAGCTCAAGTGAAGATGAAGGGAGCTCAACTTCAGAATCGAACGTCTCGGTAAATGAGGTATACAATTTACCTACTACTACTCTTGTAAAAATTATTTCTAGCACTAATGATAATTTGTTTAAGGCTAGAAAGAAAATTAAAGGTTTGAAAAATGAAATTTACATGTTAAATGAAAAATTAGAATTCATAAAAATTAAAGATGATGTGTATGCTTCTTTTTCTATTTCTATGAATCATGCTTAGAGGAAGAAAATAAGGAATTAAGAAAAAAATTTAGATAGTCTTACTAAAGCCTTTAGAAAATTTGAAATTAGCTCAAAGACCCTAGATATGATTATTGAGAGCCAAAATGCAAGTTTTAAGAAAGAGAGATTAGGTTTTGGAAAATCTAGCAGTGGAAAATAAATATATATTAACATTATTAATATTTGGCCTAATAATTAGACAAAATAATTCTCTATATTAAAATGAATTTCGTAATAATTGATATGTTGAATTTTAATATGTTTGTACTGTTGGTGCAATCGACCCAAGTTTGATCGTGTATATCTTGGATTTTGATGTGTGTGTCAATATGATTTAGGTTTTCATGTTGATTTGATATCTGTCTTTGAGTCGGGCAGGACTTAGTGAATCATACATGAATAACGGAGTGAAACATCCGAGGGACGAGAGCCGAGGAGGAGAACTTCAAGGAGCAAGCCAAGGAAGTGGACTTCAAGGCATACGCGAGGATGGACTTCGGAGTAAGTTTGAGTGAGTTTGTAAGCTGGGCAGTCGACTGGCAATGGAAGCAGTTGACTGCCAGTGTCGAGTGGAAAGTTACAGAAAGATCAGTCGACTGGTCCAGGCACCAGTCGACTTGTCTGCTCAAAATAGAGCCGTTAGACTAGTCGTTGGCTGGGCATCAGTCGATTGACCTTGGGGGCAATCGACTGGTGTCGGGGCTGAGTTGTTTGATTAACAGCTCTCTCCACTATTTAAAGTGGAGCTTGAGACATGAGATATGTTAGCTCTTCACCGTGATATCTTTATTCTAGTGCTCTAGTGCTCAAGCTCCAATTCCTCTTCTTCCTCCTAAACCCTAGTTCATTCTTGTAAGGAGGAAGAAGATTTATGAGAGGGTGTTCTCCTCTGAGAAGGGGAAAGGTTTAGTCGGAGATTGCCGGGGCGTGATCCACCAAAGGATCAAGGGTTCGTCTACCTCAAGGACACGCCGTGGAGTCAGAATAAGCAATCTCCTAACCACATAACTGGTAAAGTGTTAGCATTGATTTAATTGTTAAATTGAGTTTCCGCTTCTGCTAACCATTGTAGGAGGAAATCGAATTCGGGGTGATCGAGCTATTCACCCCCCCCCCCCCTTAGCCGTGTCATCGGTCCCAACAGATACATTATGTAGAAATTTGTTAGGTCTCATTCCATTAATTTTATAAAATTTACCTTATTGTTTAATTATAGATAGACGTGATCATAAATAGGCAATAACATTTTAATTTGTTTAATATGATTTCCTAAAGTTCCTAATCTATCTTGAATATATAAATTTAAAATCTAACAAACACAACGAATATTAAAAATAATCCACTAATAATAAGTTGACATAAATTTAAGTTATTCAATACTAACAGTATTAGAAATGCATTATCAAATGATATTAAAAATATTTTATGAGTTACTCCATATACTTCTAAAATTAAATATAATAATTATGAGTGTGAGGATTATGTGATTTATCAAAAATTTTATAAGTTAATATCTTTTTTTGGACATTTCAGGAGTTATCGATCCAATGACGAGTCACACTCATAGATGAATGTATTTGCCAACGACTACTCTAAATATTGGAACATAAAAAACCTTTATTATTTAATTTTCTTTAATTATTTTATGCCCCTTGGTTGATTAATCTTTTAATTGTTTTCATAAATGTCGGTCTATCAACACATTATATTCTTTATAAAAATATTTAAAAGTGTATTTAGATTCAAAATTAAATGAAAATGATTCTACCGAAACAAATATATCTAATGATTCTTTTAACAGTAAACTAAAGAAAAATTCTTATTGGAAAAGTCTCATTTAGGTTCACTCCCCTCTATAGTTTTATTTTTTTTGGCTCCCTATTCCCTCCTTTTTACTCCCTGACACTATACATAAGTATTAGGGTGTAAAGAGGGAGGAATAGGGAGCCCAAAAAAATAAAATCTCAAAGGAGGAGTGAACCCAAAGAAAACTTTTCCAATGTTTTTTTTAAAATTTTCTTCTTTTAATTTATTATCAAAATATAAAAATAAACTAGAATCACTACTTTCACTAATAGAAAATCTAGACAATAATTTCAAATTTCATCGGGTGCTTTTCTTTTGTGTGTCGTTTCAACGATCCATAACCACCGCCGACTTAGAACTTATAGGATACATTGTAATGTTTATATTTTACATTCAATTCTCCCGATCGAATAGTAATCTTATCAAAATATTTAGTTAACATAGAAGATTAAAGGAGGCTTGAACCTTTGAAGTAATTACATCGGTATAATTGTTGATATAGTCTGACCCTGATTGTTGTTTTGGAGTTGACACCGATTTTATTTAAAGTTAATAAGATGAGTTCCGATTAAGTCCTGGTCGGGGACTGGATACGGAGTGATTGAAATCCTAGCGAGTGAAGCTAGGTTGATTGAAATCCCGGTGAGTGAAGCCGGGTCCTGATGAGTGAAGCCAGGTTGAAATCCTAGCGAGTAAAGCTAGGTTGAAATCTCGGTGAGTGAAGCCGGGTCCTGGTGAGTGAAGCCAGGTTGAAATCCTAGCGACTAAAGCTAGGTTGAAATCCCGGTGAGTGAAGCTGGGTCCTGATAAGTGAAGCCAGGTTGAAATCCTAGCGAGTGAAGCTAGGTTGAAATCCCGGTGAGTGAAGCCGGGTGACCGAACCCCTGGTGAGTGAAGCCAGGTCCTAGTGAGTGAAGCTAGGTTGAATGAAGTCCCGATGAGTGAAGCTGGGCACGGAGTCTTGGTCTGGGGGACCAGGATGAGTCAGAGAAGGCTAGGGAGTCGTTCTCTTGACTTAGAGTTGAATTGGGAGTCTCTGGATCAGTCTGGTGACCGATCAGGGAAGTTGGCACGAACTCTCTTTGTGGATCGGTCTAGTGACCGATCCAGAGACATCTGATCGGTCTGGTGACCGATCAGTGAGAGAACAGAAAGGATTCTGTTCGGCTCCTGATTGTTCTGGTGAACGATCAGGGAGAGGTCAGTAGGTTTCGTGGGAAACCTTGATCGGTCCAGCTGACCGATCAAATATCGCGAGTTCCTCACCCGGACCGATCAGGATGGATCCTGATCGGTCAGGCAGTGGCCTGATCAGTCACCAAACCGATTAGGACACAACCTGATCGGTTAGGTGACCGATCAGGGGCATTGGTTGGAAAAGGCTGAAGGTTTTGCTTCAGGTGTTGGATCGGTCCGGTGATCGATCCACGATTTGTGATCGGTCAGGGTGACCGATCACAAGAAGCTCGTGATTCCCAGTTTCTCACCGTGGACTGATCAGGCTTCAGCCTGATTGGTCAGGACTTACCTTGATCGGTCTGGTGACCGATCAGGGTCCTCTCTGATCGGTCCGGTGACCGATCAGTAGCTTACAGCTTTAATTCAAATACGTTGTCAGACTTCTGATCACGTCTGTTTGCTTCTGTATTTTCTCTGCTACTTACTGATTCCCATTTGATTTCATTTGCTAAGTATCTGCTAAGTGTGCAGGTGACATAGGGAGGATTCAAACACTCAAGGAGAGTCAACTGGTTTCTTTTGCTACATCAGGTTTGGCAGTTTTCCATCGCAGGTTACAACGTCTTCTGGCGCGAGCTGGCAACGGCTGAGGAGCTGACCTGGGGTTCGACTGGTGAGGATTTAGAGAGTCCAGGAGAGCTCAGTGCTAGCTGGGCTAGTGCAGATGAGCAGCTGGTGAGCTGCAAAGGAGCGTCTATGACCTGGCGATGGGCAGCAGGTTAAGTGGTGGCTGGGAAGAAGAGAAGCCAACACTTCTACTCTTGATCTTTTTGCCCTTGCGACAACTCTCATTCATCTTGCACCTTGAAGCAAACTCTTGAGCATTCTTTGAAGCTTCTGCAACTTGAGCACCTTGAATCAGAGAAGAGCTTGGCGAGTCCATCAGCAAGCAGACACGAAGAGCGGGGAGCTATTACGTGAGAGTTGTGTTGGGTGAGCTCGGGGAAGTGTTTCTTCTTATGTGTTCATTGTGCTCTGTAAGTTTGTGTTGTCTCTGTGCTTTCATTCCATATATTCTGTTGAGACTTGCTGTGGAGAGGTTTCTCCACCGAGAAGGAGGATTTGATATCCGGATTTTTCGGGGCTTGATCTGCCGACGATCAAAGGATCGCCCACCTTACGGGCACGCCAAGGAGTAGGGGCAAGTTATCCCTGAACCTTGTATATCCTCGTGTTAGGGTTTTTGGTGTTCTTTGATTTCTGCATTTCTGTTTCCTACTTGCTTGCTTCCGCTGCTACTAACCTGATTGCAGAAATCTCAAAGAGAAAGCAATTTTAGTGTCTGGCTACATTCATCCCCCCTCTCTAGCCATCCAAGCACCAACAAGTGGTATCAGAGCTTGGGGCTCTGCTTAAACAGACTAACACCCGAGAGTCAACAAGAATGGCAATGAGAGAAGGATTTAGCACCACCCGACCTCCCTTCTTCGACGGATCTGATTTTTAGTATTGGAGGTCTCGCATGGAGTCCTACCTCAAGACCGATATTGGAATGTGGTTCTCCGTGAAGGAATGATTCATTCCTCCAAGAGACGCGGAGGGAAAAGAGTTGGAGTCCTCACGGTGGTCGGCTGAGCAAACGCGCAAAGGAGAGGCTGATGCGAAGGCGGTGGTTACCTCGCAATGTGGGATGAACAAGAACCAACTAATCAAAGTTGGTCCCTTCACAAGCGCAAAGGATTTATGGAACAAGCTCATCGAGCTTCATGAAGGCACCCGGGACTCAAGGATAGCCAAAAGGGACTTGTTCCTTAATCAACTACAAAATCTCATCATGAAGGAGAGTGAAATGGTAAGTGAACTTTATGGTAGATTCAAGGAGATACTCAATGGTCTCCACTCCATTGATGAAAAGGTCGAGAACCGCGACCTTGTGAGTTACGTTCTAAAAGCTTTTCCAAGGAATGCCTTGTGGTCATCCATGGTGGATGCCTACAAGGTTTCTAAGGACTTGTCAATTGTCAAATTGGATGATTTATTTTGTGAAATGGAGCTACACGAAATGGCTAACAAAGGCTCCAAGGAGAAGGGGATTGCTCTTGTGGCAGGGGACAAGACCAAGAAGAAGAAGGAAAAGAAGAAGGAGAAGAAGAAGGAGAAGGAGGTTTCCTCGTCTTCATCCGAGTCCGAGTCCGAGTCCGAGTCTGAGGAGGATGGTAGCGAGTCATCTTCATCCGAGATGACTAATTTCGTAAGGAGGATGATGAGGAAGAGCCGACGCTACAAAGGCAAAGGTAATACAAGTGAAATTAAACTTGATAAGACTAATGTTACTTGCTTTGAGTGTAGTAAGAAAGGACACTACAAGAGTGAATGCCCAAAGCTCAAAAAGAAGGAGGAGAAATCGAAGAAGAAGAAGAAGGCCTTCAAGGCCACATGGGATGAATCTTATTCTAGTTCATCTGAAGAAGAAAAGAGGAGAAGAGCACTCGCCATGTAGCTCTCATGGCTATTGAAGATGAGGAGAGCAGTGATGAATCCATGGACTCCTCAAACGCGGCTTCATCATCTTCGGATGATGAAGAGGTAATTTCTCCCGAATTGGACAAATGTTATAGAGCTATTGCATGTTTAACTAGTTTGTTAAAGAAATCCAAAGAAAATGTTAAATCATTAAAAGTAGAAGTAGAACAATTGAAATCCTCTAAGGATGAGGATATTGATGATTTGCATGTAGAAATGTTAGAAGATGAAAACAAAGCCTTGAAGGGTGAGGTTGAGAGACTCAAGAGTCTTCTTGAGAAATTCTCAACTAGCTCTAAGACTTTGGATATGATTCTAAATGCTCAAAGGGTGGTTTACAACAAGACCGGTATAGGTTACCGACCTAAAGAACCGACTTTTGTTTCCATAATGTCTACGACTCATGTTAGATCTCCTAAGACTTCTAGGGTTCAAAAGAAAGTGGCCAAGGCATGGGTGCCTGAGTCATACATTGTAGATGCTTTAGGCCCCAAGATTTGGGTATCTAAATCTTCCATTTTTCGTATTGTGTAGACTTTGATTGAGGGGGAGCATCTATCAACTTGGTTCGTTGATAGTGTTAGTGATATGAGAGAAGTGTCGTAAGGTAATCGCCTTATGATTGTAAAATATTTATTTCAATAAATGATAATTCACTATTTGAGTATACATGTTTGTGTATTTGATTGGGATCTTAAACTCATCTACTGAATGTCCGCCATACAGTTCACAGCATAAGAGAATTTGTGATGGGATCACAACTAGTGATTATCTCTAAATGTGCAAATGTGAAGTGTTGGAAATATCCCTAGTCGATGAATTGATAAATACGGACATTATCAGTTCTGTTGAGACTAGCATGGGTTATTCTCTATTCAGCTGATTCTCACTGGCTGGTGACATTGGGATGTCCGGAGATAAACATGGATGCTAGTTAAGGGAACTAGTTCATTGGAGTGACTAGCTGTAAGACTTCATATGGGAATCTACATGTAGATATGTCAATGAAGATCTTACTGCGGCTTAAGTGCGATGTTCCTTTGACTTGCGGTGTTCAAGTCATCTTGGTCATAGAGACTTATACTTTGACATCTTAAGCAAGCATCTCCAAGGAGGTGTGGACCCAGGATGATCGGGTATAAGCCGAAGTGCCCGAAGATGTTTGAACAGCCTACAAAGGATTCACCACTCCTTGCGAGGAGATGTATACCCAGGTCTATCGGCGGATTGTTACTCAAAGTCTCTGGCCAGAGCATATCATGTTTAGAGTGAGGGTCTCTAAAATACATGAGAGTAATTAGAAATCCAAAGGACGAGTAAGACATTACTTGGGCTAGGTGTGACGTAGTCAGCCTAGTGGGGACTGACACCATTGACCGTGTCCTGAACCAAGTGGGTATAAGGTGGTGAAGGGAATGGGGCACGATTCATTAGAGCTGCTGAAGGGTTTCAGAATAATTTCTTCTGAGGTCAAACCGTTGATCTTTCGATTAATTGGGGATCATGATGTACTACTAGGTGCCACTCATGATCGTTCTATAATTAGTTAATTATAGACGGCCAACATAAATCGAAAGCCTATTTAGTCACACGCACTACGAGTAATCCAAGGGATTTAAAACGAGTTGAAAATTGGATTTTCCGATCAAGAGAAATAAGTCGAATCTGAGTTAGTCAGAGGCGCAATGGAAGCTAAAAATGGCTAAGTCTTTTGAAGGCTTTTTGGGCGAATTAAATGAGTTTAATTCGCGACGGTTCGGGTTGGTTTGGCCGGCCAAAGAGGGTACCAAAACCCCCTTTGGTGGCCGGCCACAATAAGAGGAGAAAACCAATTAATTTTGGTTTAATTAATAAGATAAATCCAGCGCGATTTATTTTATAAATTATGGATAAATAAATTTGTATAAAGAAATTTATATAAATAAAGTTATAGAAATTTATTCTTTTATGGAAGATTAAAATAATCCATGAATTGGGTTTATTTTAATTTTATAAAATCAATTATGAATTGATTTTTCCATAATAAGAAAGTTTATAAATTTCTTATAAAATTTATTCTATAATTTAAAGAGGAATTTGTTTTATTATAAATTAGTTATAATAAAACTTGGTTTAAACGGAATAATTCATAAGAATTTATAGGATAAATTTCTTATGATAATTAATTAGTTTTATTATAAAGTTAGTTATAATAAAATTTATAAGAGAATTTATAGGATAAATTTTCTTATGATAATTAATTTGTTTTATTATAAATTGGTTTATAATAAAGACTCGGTTTAAACGGAATAATTAAAAAGAAAATTTATAAGATAAATTTCTTATAACTAATTCCGTTAATTCCGTTAATTCGGTTTAGAGGGAGACTTAGCAAAGGAGTTGCTACTATATAAAGGAACCAAATGCTAGCCCTTATTCCTAACTCAACTTATCATAGAGCTCTCCCTCTCTCTCTTAATCTCTTCTCCTCTCCCTCTCCCTCTCTTGCCTAGGGCCGGCGCCCACCCTAGAGGATTAGGGCCGGCGCACAAAGGACTTCTTGGAGGAGGCCGTGAGCTTCAAGAAGAAGAAGGAGAACCCGAACACGAAGAAGAAGAAGCGGATAGCGACTCCTCTCTTCTCGGAATTCGATTCCGTTTTCTTCTTGGTTAGTTTCCTATCTTTCCTCTCTTGATCTTTCAAGTTGTGCCTATAGAGAATCTAGTAGTTCTCGTCGGCACAAAACTCGTAACTTTGCGAAGTCATCCCGAAGAGAACTCGGCGTGGACGCGAATAGAGGCGAAGCTTCCAAGGGACGCTACGGTTGGATCTCGTCCCTTTTCTTCGAGTTACGAAAGGTACAAAGTAAATTAGTTTACTTTTCCGCAAAGTTTTATTTTATTATTATGTCAACACACCATAAGGTTGCATGCTAGATACGAAGTTAAACTAATTTAGGAAATTATTTTATGCAAATTCTTCCGCTGCACGTAAAAATTTTGAATTTTACGAACTCGTATCCTTGTCGACATGCACCCGGTCCCAACAGATAGTGGGTGCTCCAAACATATGACCGGTGATAGATCTTTATTCACTACCCTTCAAAGCAAAAATAGAGATAATGTATCTTTTGGTAACAATGGTAGTCTTAAGGTTGTAGGGATAGGAGACATTCAAATATCCGAATGTCTTAGAATTAAAAATGTCCTTCTAGTCAAGGGGATGATATTTAATCTCCTAAGTGTCAGTCAATTGTGTGATGCGGGTTACACAATTGATTTTCATTCAAGTCAATGCCTAGTTAGACAAAATGACACACTTGACACGGTACTAGTAGGCACAAGGATAGATAACATTTATCAAGTTTCTTTTAAAAGTGCTATTAATGCTTCTGTTAAGTGTTTCATGTCAAGAGAAGATGAGTCCACCCTTTGGCACCGGAGATTGGCACATGTGAACATGAAGAACATCCGAAAATTGGCCAACAAGGGACTAGTTCGTGGCTTACCGAGCATCAAGTACGAAAAGGACATGCTTTGTGATGCATGTCAAATGGGTAAGCAAACGAAATCTTCACACAAAGGTAAAAGCGTTGTAAGTACTTCTACCGCTTTGGATTTACTACACATGGACTTATTTGATTGTAGTACAATCATATCTTTGAATGGTAGTAGATATTATTTTGTGATCATTGATGATTTTACTAGATATACTTGGACCTATTTTCTAAAATATAAGGATCAAACCCTAGATGCTTTTATTTCATTTTGTAGATGAATTGAAAATGAAAAATCAACAACAATTAAAACAATTAGGAGTGATCATGGAGAAGAATTTCAAAACCAAAGATTTTTAGAATTTTGTCAAGAGAGAGGATATAGACATGAGTTCTCCACTCCTAGAACACCACAATAAAATGGTGTTGTAGAGAGGAAGAACCGAGTCTTACAAGAGGCTGCACGAAGCATGCTCAATGAGTACTCTTTACCGAGTTACTTATGGGCTGAAGCTGTGAATACAGCTTGCTACGTGCAAAACCGAGTCCTCATACATAGATTTTTAGGGAAGACTCCTCACGAACTTTGGTTTGGAAAGCCACCTACAGTTAAACATCTTCGGGTGTTTGGGTGTAAGGTGTTTATTCTAAACAACAAGGACCATCTTGGAAAGTTCACAGCGAAAGCTGATGAAGGGATACTAGTCGGGTACTCCCTCGTCAGCAAAGCTTACCGAGTCTATAACAAGAAGTCTAGATTAGTCGAAGAATCTTCTGATGCTGTTTTTGAGGAAATTCCAAAAGCAATTGATCAATCAAAAGATGTAGAAGGAGTTCAATTCGAACTTAGGAAGCTAGGTTTGAATGAGAGTCCGAGTGTTGGAGACAGTGCTGATGAATCTGATGACGGTGAGCCTAGACAACATAAAGTTCAGTCGGACCCTGAGGTTGAGCCTGTGTCTAGTGACACCTGTTGGATCGAGTAACCACGATAGAGGGGGGGGGGTGAATATCGTGAAAACGCTTCAGATTGAAAAGAGAAAGTACGCAGCGGAATTTAAACAAAACACACACACAGAACTCAAGTAGTTTTACTTGGTTCGGAGTCGCGTTCGGCTCCTACTCCAAGGCCCACGGTCTTTGACCGTTTACTGCAGGCAATTCTATAATAGCGCAAAAGTTTACAGAAATTGTTACAATATTATTGTAGTAAATAAACAAATGTACTCTTCGTTATCGACGCCCGGTGTGGATCGCACTTCGGAGCAGAGGGTCGTTGTCACCGCTAGAATGTCGAGAACGTAGTTTGCCGGAGCAAAACGCTTGAACGAAGAGCTTGGAGGCATTGGAAAAAGTGATGTCGAAGCCTTAGGGGTCGAGCCCCTTTTATACTGCTCCTGGGGGCGCCTGACACGTGCCTTCGGATCCGAGAAACCTCATCCGCAGCTCGGTCAGCGCTTATCCCTCCAGAATCGGCCTCGGAGCTAACGGGGGCGCCCGGGACGTTGGGGGCGGCCCGGTTGACTTGGTCTGCTGGCTTCGTGGCTGAGTTTGCTTCGATCACAATTTGGCTTGGACCCAAGGCGCCCGAGACATCCAGGGCGCCCGGGACCTTCAGGGCGCCTGGGACCATCAGGGCGCCTGGCCCAGTAAGCTTTCGAAGCGATTCTTGCTTAACTGCTCGTTTAGCTTTGACCTTGGGTGCCCGGGACCTCCCGGGCGCCTACCCTAGCTGCTGCCCCTCTCCTTTGAGACGTTCTTGTAGGACCGGTGCCGTCGATAGAGGGGGGGGTGAATATCGATCGTGAAAACTTTCGTAAATCTTTCGTAAGACTTCTGGACTCAGAGCGTTAGTGCAGCGGAAACATAAAAATAAAATAAGAGAAAGCAAAACAGGGGACACGGCAGGTTTATTTACTTGGTTCCCAACCCCCCAGGGTCAGTACGTCCAAGGCCTATGTACTCGGCGTTGAGTCCACTAATAGTCTCCTTTCCGGAATTTCCGGAGGCGGAGAAACCCGACTTACAGTGCAATATTACAAGCAATAATATAGAAAATGAATACTGTAAATTAATTGCAAACCAAACATAAAATATGAAGCTCGGCCGATCTGGACCTCCGAAGTGCCGCGCACTTCCTCCTGGAGCCTCCCGGTCGCAGAACCTCGTCTTTAGCACGTTGTCGTCAGTCGGAATGATCAGATTCGCAGTTAGGAAGTGTGTCTGAAGAAGAGGGGTCGAAGCCCCTTTTATAGCCCTCCTAGGGGCGCCCTGGTCGACGGGGGCGCCCCGAAAGACTCGGTCAACACTTATCCTTGCGCCTACCTCGCCGCGGGAGATAAGACTGTTGACCAGGGCGCCCCGAACATCCCGGGCGCCCTTCTGAGCGCTTATCTTCATTTAGAACGCGAAACAGCACAAACAGGGTTGACCCGGGCGCCCCGGATGTTCCGGGCGCCCCGGTTGACTCCTTTTGACTGCATCACGAAGCTGCTCTCTTAGCTCCCTGTTTAGCACTGACTGGGGGGCGCCCCCCTTGCTGGGGGCGCCCCCAACACAGGGGCAGCACCCTGAATTAACACTGCAAGGCTTGCTTTGTCTCCGGTTCTTGTTACCTGCAAGATACACAAACACAAAGCATACATGCATGAAAAATGAAGCCTAAGGACATGGTTCTGACTTCGGATTTGCACAAAACCCTAGGTCGAACCGGCACGAGTTCCCACCCCCGGGAACACGCCCTTCACCTACTCCTTTCAGGAGACGGTTGCCACCCAGTCCTTCAGGTGGACTTTTACTTAGCTTCCGATACTCCCGGACCTCGAGACGCCCAAACCCTGACTCGTCTCTACTCCTGTCCTTAGTCATCGCTCAGCTAAGTTGCTCAGTCCCTTGGACCAAGACTTTATTCCCCAGCAGCCCTTCGCCAGGTGCCTAGCAGCCCTTTGCTAGGTCTTCTATGCCTAGTAGTCCTTCACTAGGTGCCTAGCAGCCCTTCGCTAGGTCTTAGGGTTACGATACCTAGCAGCCCTTCACTAGGTGCCTAGCAGCCCTTCGCTAGGTCTTTTGGTTATGATACCTAGCATCCCTTCGCTAGGTGCCTAGCAGCCCGTTGCTAGGACTTGTTCCCCTGACATCCCTTCGTCAGGTGCCTAGCAGCCCTTTGCTAGGTCTTTTCTTTCTGGCAGCCCTTCGCCAGAGCCTAGCGGCCCTTCGCTAGGTCTTAGGGTTTCCATGCCTAGCTTAACTAGGACTTTTCTCAGGCTTAGGTTACTTCTCCTTAGCTCCCCTTTGTCTGTTCAACATATTACTGACTTAAGTACATTGTCAAACATTAAAACACATAAAGGAGAACATCATTGATGCAACTTGCACCAACAATCTCCCCCTTTTTGATGTTTGACAATAACTTAAGTTAGATTGGTTTAAGGGGCTAAATTGCTATCCTTGGGATAAAAGGTATAGGTTTTTGGGAGAGTAAAAAATATTCTAACTGAAAAAATTCTAACTTAAGCACTCTCTCCCCCTTTGTCATGCATCAAAAAAACTTGCATCAACAATAAAAAACTTTGAAATTTTGTTTTGAAAATACTTAGTGCAATTTTGTTTTTAAAAAATTGCATAAATTTGAAAAATGCTCTAGGTTTAAAATATAAGTACTTTGAAAAGATAATTTGTAAGGAGTGCAAGTACTTTTAAAAGATTATTTAAATCCCTTTTTGAAAAAGTATAAGTATATTTTTTGAGAAATTAAGTACTTAACAATACATTTGAAATTTTTTTTTTAAAATTAAGAATATTGGTTTTGAAAGATATAAGTACCCTTTTTTTTGAAAATATTTTACTTGATTGAGTTTCTTTTCCAGTCTGACACCATCCTAGGAAACCTTGTTGACCACAAGGGCATTTCCTAAGTGTCCTGAAAAGTTTTCAAACAAGTAAATATTATGATAATATTTCACAAAGTATGTGCTGAAAAACTGTCTGAATTTTGAAGATCTAATATTTTACTTAACTTGGTCTATTTTCCAGTCTGACACTATCCTAGGAAACCTTGTTGACCACAAGGACATTTCCTAAGTATCCTGGGAATTTTCCAACCTAAGTAACTATTATTTCAAAATCATTTCATAAGTCACACAAATTTTAACAAGTGGTATTTTGAAAAACATAGATTTTTAGTATTTTAAAAGCATATAATTGAATAATTCTTTTAATTTGACCTCCCCCTTGATTCAGTCCTGGGAAGCTTGTTGACCACAAGTACTCTTCCTTTGAGTCTTAAGGTTTGATTCAAATCAAAGGAATTTTCTAATAATAAAAAATAGTTTAAGACTTGAAAAAATTTGACTCAGACTCCCCCTAAATCTGACACATCCTAGGAGTCCTTTTTAGATTATGAAGTGGACCTTCCTCTGTGTCTTTAGGGTTTATCAGAATCAAAAGAACAGGTAAACATTTGATTTTTGCAATAGGTAAAATCTTTTTCGAAAAGCCACAAGTGATAACGATTAAAGCATGATTTTCGAAAAGATATTTTCAAATAATAGTAATGTTTTTAAAGTGCAGTTTGAAAAATATGAAAAGCACTCCCCCTGCATCAATGCCGTTTGACTCTATCTAAGTGCCCTAAGGAACTTTAGTGTTGTCCTAAGAGGCTTGTGTCTGATTGTGTGAGTCAATCAATTTTTGAAAACAATATACCTTTTTTGAAAAATGTGTAATATATATAATCAATCAGACAAGCATGAATTCCATAAAAACATTATTATGTTAAAGCTCTATTTTGAAAAATATATTTTTAGGAAAATATTCTAACAATTTTGAAAAACAATTTTGAAAAATATTTTTCAATTCATTAGTCCTTAACATCTCACCCATTTTAGATATATCAAAACAACAAGCATGATTGCCTTATAGGTGTATTGTGAGATGCTTGAATCATTTTCCATAAATTATTAAATCTAAGATTTAATTGAAATTTATGTTAGATTCGAATTTGACAAAAGACAATTTGAATTTGAATTTCAGAAATTGGCTTCCAGGTCTTGGCGAGGCACTAGGCCTTCTTTGGCCGTAGCCTTATGGGATCATCCACCCTTTCCTTGACAAAGCCTTTTAATGAAATTTCATTTTCAAATTGAATTAGGTCATTTTCTGGTCTAACTAGCTTGGGTCTTGGATCGGTAGCTTCGGCTGGTTTCACCAGTCTAAAGAGACCAAGTAGACTTGATCTTATTAGAGTTGGTTTCCCCAACGTACTATCATCTCACCTCCTCCCAATACTATGTTGCCAAATTTCAATTATCTTTCTCTTATGACCTTTCTAAATTATGCATAAAATTTAAATATGAATGACATGTCATATATTTTAAGGAAAATAGCAAATGCATGACATGACAATTATGCATGAGTCAAACAAGTCAAGGCATTTTATTTTTGTATCTAAAAATGTATCAAATTCTCGATTTGATACATATCGTGTGAACCTGCGAATATGTCAAACCACTTTGACATATTTGATTTTATTGAATTAATTGTTGCGGTTTGGGTAAGGTTTTAGTTTGGTTCAGGTTTAAGTGATTTAAGATCTTGATTGGATTTAGTTGAATTAAAATTGAGTTGATTTGAATTAACTGATTTAAAGTGAATTTAATTGAATTAATTTGAATTAAAGTGAATTAATTGAATTAATTTGAATTAAGGTGAATTAATTGAATTAATTTGAATTAAGATGAATTAATTGAATTAATTTGAATTATGGTGAATTAATTGAATTAATTTGAATTAAGGTGAATTAATTGAATTAATTTGAATTTAATTGAATTTAATTGAATTATATGAATTAATTCGAATTTAATTGAATTATATGAATTAATTCGAATTTAATTGAGCTTAATTGAATTATTTAAGATTTAATTAATTAATTTGAATTTTTTAGGAATTAATTAATTTGAATTTGAAGTATTAAGAATTAATTAATTTGAATTCGAATTATTAAGAATTAATTAATTTGAATAAGAATTAATTAATTCGAATTAGAATTATTAAGATTTGATTTGAATTTAATTAATATGTAATTAAGATTTAATTAATTTGAATTTAAATAATTAAGATTTAATTAATTCGAATTTAATTTGAATTTAAATAATTAAGATTTAATTAATTCGAATTTAATTTTAAATTTAATTTGAATTAATTTGAATTAATTTGAATTTAATTAGGATTTAATTTGAATTAAATTGGATTTAATTTGAATTAATTTGAATTTGGATTTAATTTGAATTAATTTGGATTTAATTTGAATTTAGATTTAATTTGAATTAATTTGGATTAATTTGGATTTAGATTTAATTTGAATTAATTTGGATTAATTTGGATTTAATTTGAATTATAATGATTAATTAATAATTGTGGGTTTAAGTTCATCATTTTCATTATTTCAAAATTTTCTTCTTCATTTTTGTCTTTCTTTTCAAGTTTCTCTAATAATTTTGATTTATTTGAATTTTTATAATTTTTATTGATTATGGCCTTTATCTTAGAAAATTCTATTTCCTCCTCAAGATTAAGTTTTATCTATGATTAAGTTATTATCTAGGAGAATTTTATATTCAAAATTATCCTTAGAATTATCCTCAAATATATTTTCAATATTTTTAATATTTATCTCTAGATTATCTTTAAGAATTTCAGAATTAATTTCAGAATTAATCTTGAGATTTTCAGAATTAATTTCGGATTTATCCTTAGGATTTTCAATTTCGAGTTCGGGATTGATTTCAGATTTAGATCCAGAATTAGTTGCATAATTATCTGTAGAATTATCAGAGTTTATTTTAGATTTAATATCAGAATTAATTTTAACAATTATTGAATTGGTATTAATGATTAAATAATTTATTTCTGACATTTTAGCCATATTCACATTATGTAACTTATTATTTAAAATTTCTAATTGACTATGCAATAATTCTAACTTCTCAGGAAAATTATCTAAATTATTAAACGACATTGCAGGAATTTGTAAAGTTTTTGGAACATATATTTTTCGTACCTTTGCCGGACATTTATTTTTGTAGTGTCCGAATTTTTCACACTTGAAGCATTGCACGTGATCCTTGTTTTTCCGGACTCCTGGCGCTGGTATCTCCTTTGCCGCCGGTGACGAACGATTCTTACGAGTAGGGCACTGATTTTTGTAGTGCCCTCTCTCCCTGCACGTGAAACAAATAATATGGAATTTAAAATTTGACATTAAAATAAATATACCTGATTCACCCCTGAGCTCCCCCTCAACTCCTGGCGTCGTTGCTCCGTCGGCGGTTAGTCCGGTGAAGAGCGGCTCGGCTCTGATACCAATTGTAGGACCGGTGCCGTCGATAGAGGGGGGGTGAATATCGATCGTGAAAACTTTCGTAAATCTTTCGTAAGACTTCTGGACTCAGAGCGTTAGTGCAGCGGAAACATAAAAATAAAATAAGAGAAAGCAAAACAGGGGACACGGCAGGTTTATTTACTTGGTTCCCAACCCCCCAGGGTCAGTACGTCCAAGGCCTATGTACTCGGCGTTGAGTCCACTAATAGTCTCCTTTCCGGAATTTCCGGAGGCGGAGAAACCCGACTTACAGTGCAATATTACAAGCAATAATATAGAAAATGAATACTGTAAATTAATTGCAAACCAAACATAAAATATGAAGCTCGGCCGATCTGGACCTCCGAAGTGTCGCGCACTTCCTCCTGGAGCCTCCCGGTCGCAGAACCTCGTCTTTAGCACGTTGTCGTCAGTCGGAATGATCAGATTCGCAGTTAGGAAGTGTGTCTGAAGAAGAGGGGTCGAAGCCCCTTTTATAGCCCTCCTAGGGGCGCCCTGGTCGACGGGGGCGCCCCGGAAGACTCGGTCAACACTTATCCTTGCGCCTACCTCGCCGCGGGAGATAAGACTGTTGACCAGGGCGCCCCGAACATCCCGGGCGCCCTTCTGAGCGCTTATCTTCATTTAGAACGCGAAACAGCACAAACAGGGTTGACCCGGGCGCCCCGGATGTTCCGGGCGCCCCGGTTGACTCCTTTTGACTGCATCACGAAGCTGCTCTCTTAGCTCCCTGTTTAGCACTGACTGGGGGGCGCCCCCCTTGCTGGGGGCGCCCCCAACACAGGGGCAGCACCCTGAATTAACACTGCAAGGCTTGCTTTGTCTCCGGTTCTTGTTACCTGCAAGATACACAAACACAAAGCATACATGCATGAAAAATGAAGCCTAAGGACATGGTTCTGACTTCGGATTTGCACAAAACCCTAGGTCGAACCGGCACGAGTTCCCACCCCCAGGAACACGCCCTTCACCTACTCCTTTCAGGAGACGGTTGCCACCCAGTCCTTCAGGTGGACTTTTACTTAGCTTCCGATACTCCCGGACCTCGAGACGCCCAAACCCTGACTCGTCTCTACTCCTGTCCTTAGTCATCGCTCAGCTAAGTTGCTCAGTCCCTTGGACCAAGACTTTATTCCCCAGCAGCCCTTCGCCAGGTGCCTAGCAGCCCTTTGCTAGGTCTTCTATGCCTAGTAGTCCTTCACTAGGTGCCTAGCAGCCCTTCGCTAGGTCTTAGGGTTACGATACCTAGCAGCCCTTCACTAGGTGCCTAGCAGCCCTTCGCTAGGTCTTTTGGTTATGATACCTAGCATCCCTTCGCTAGGTGCCTAGCAGCCCGTTGCTAGGACTTGTTCCCCTGACATCCCTTCGTCAGGTGCCTAGCAGCCCTTTGCTAGGTCTTTTCTTTCTGGCAGCCCTTCGCCAGAGCCTAGCGGCCCTTCGCTAGGTCTTAGGGTTTCCATGCCTAGCTTAACTAGGACTTTTCTCAGGCTTAGGTTACTTCTCCTTAGCTCCCCTTTGTCTGTTCAACATATTACTGACTTAAGTACATTGTCAAACATTAAAACACATAAAGGAGAACATCATTGATGCAACTTGCACCAACAGTTCTGAGCTGCAGAAACACATTCCTTTGGTCCCTGCATCCAAGGATAGTTCCACAACAAACATGGCAAGAATGTTAGTTAGTTTTTACAGTCGTAGCTGTCTTGGTTGTGACTTCGGGTCTCTCAAATGGAACCCTAGGTCGAACCGACGCCTACTGTTCCCTCGACGGGGAACGCGTCCTCACCTACTTAAGGAGAATAAACTTACTGACCCCAATTACATAGACTGGAAAAGAAACCTGGACATTGTCCTTACTGCTGAAGAGTACAAATATGTGCTCTTTGAAGAATGTCTTGAAAAGCCTGGCGAGAATTATGGTGAAGAGCAGAGGGAGCGCTATAAGAAGTGGGTCAAGGCAGATGAGATGACGCGGCGCTACATTTTGACATCTATGTCAAATGTATTGCAACATCAGCATCAGGTCATACCCACTGCTTATGATATGATGCTAAACCTCAAGGAGCTCTTCGGGCACCAGGGTTGGGCCGCTAGGTAGGTTGCGATGAAGAACTTGATGACGACCACTACGGTCGAAGGGACACCTGTAAGGGATCATGTCCTTAAGATGATGGCTCACCTCAATGAGATTGAGGTACTTGGAGCAGAGATCGACGAGGAAACTCAGGTCGATATCATACTCCAATCTCTACCTAGGAGTTTTGAGCAGTTCCGGCTCAACTACAATATGAACAAACGTACATATACGTTAGGGGAACTGCTGGGAGAACTCTAGGCGGCAGAGGGGCTTTTTGTCAAAGTTCTCAGGCCTTGGTTACTCAGAAGGTTTCTACTTCTGTGCCGAAAGACAAGAAGAAGAAGAAACAAGGTGGGTCCAAGAAGACAGCAGGACCACAGGGACCTCGGACTGGCGTGAAGAAGCCGAGAGACAAGTGCTTCACGTGTAAGCAAACTGGATATTGGAAGACGAACTATCCCCATCGTCAAGACAAAGGTATTTCTTCGTGTTTAGTCGTTGAAACATGTTTAGCAGTATTATCTACTGGTACCTGGTGTGTAGATATGGATACCACTAATCATGTCTGTATTTCTTTGCAGGGGTTCTAGGAAACCCAACGACTAGCTGATGAAAAGATTACCATCTACATGGGCAAGGCTACGGAGGTGGCGACTATTGCAGTGGGAGTTATTTATCTTCAAATAGGAAAATAAAATTTTGGTTTTAAGAAGATTTCTTTTATGTACCTAATTATAGAAAGAACTCTGGTTCAGTTTCTAAAATAATGTATATTCTCTTGCTTTTTGTTATGAAAAGTGGAATAGAAAGATTATCTGTTTAGGAATATGGATAAGCAATTTGTGTATTTTAGAACCAAAATCTCCCACGATACAAATAGTAGTTAATAGCTTATCATCTAACCAAAGTAAGAGAAAAGAACCTTCCGAGATGAACCAAGCATATCTTTGGCATCTAAGGTTTGGTCTTATTAACCTTAGTAGGATTCAAAGGTTGATGGTCAATGGGCCCTTGGGTTCGTTGGTGGTGGAAAACTTCCCGACCTTTGAATCTTGCTTGGAAGGTAAGATGACCAAGAGGTCTTTCAAGGTCGTGGGGTATAAAGCCAAAGATGTATTAGAGTTGGTTCATTCTGATATGTGTAGTCCTATGTTTATCCAGTATAGAGGTAGCCTTGAATACTTCATCTATTTTATAAAGAATTATTCAAGGTAGGGGTACATTTACTTGATGTGCCGCAAGTCTGAATCTTTGATCAGTTTAAAGAATTCAAGACTGATGTGGAGAAGCATCAAGGTAAAAGTATTAAGACACCACGATTGGATCGTGGTGACGAGTATCTCTTGGGGAAAGTTTAGGACTTACTTATCAAAGGGTTGGGATTCAATCCCAATTGACTGCACCTGGTACGCCCCAACAGAATGGTGCAACAAAGCGAAGGAAAAGGGCTCTTATGGAGATGGTTAGGACAATGATGAGCTGCTCCGAGTTGCCAGATTCGTTCTGGGGATATGTTCTGAAAACGACAGCTTACATACTTGATACCATCTAGGTTAATATCTTCTACTCCCGTAGAAGTGTGGATTGGACGAAAGCCAAGTCTAAGACATATTCGGACATGGGGTAGCTCAGCACATGTGCTGAGAGGGGATACTGATAAGTTAGAATCTTGTGCGCTTGTTCGTAGGCTATCCTAGAGGGACGAAAGGTGATCTGTTCTATAGTCCTAAGGATCAGAAGGTAATCATTAGCATGAATGTCAGATTCTTAGAAGAAGACTATATGATGAACCACAAGCCCAGGAGTAGACTTGTGCTTGAAGAATTAAGAGGGGATGTTCTGACCTTAGTACCAACTGTACAAGAGAATATACCATAAGTTACTGCACCGCGTGTCACAGAAGATACACAGGTGGTACCTCGTCGTAGTGGGAGGGTTGTTAGACAATCTAAAAGATTCATGTTCTTGGGGAGTCTTCGGACTTGGTCCCTGGCAAACATGAACCGGATCCCTAGACCTATGACGAGGAACATCCGCTTTGATGAAATAATCCAGTCATATGGATTTGTTCAAAGAACGGATGAGATTTGTGTATATAAGCTATGTGACGGAAACGTAGTGGTATTCTTGTACTATACGTAGATAATATTTTGTTGGTTGATAACAATGATAAAGTATTATCAGACATAAGGGTATGGTTGTCCAAACAGATGATATAAAGGACTTAGGAGAAGCAGGACACATCCTTGGGATCAAAGTTCTAAGGGATCTCCAGAAAAGGATATTGTGCTTATCTCAAGCTTCATATATAAGATATTGTCCTAAGCTCGTTTTAGCATAAAGCTCCATGAAAGGTTTTGTACCTTTCAGGCATGAAGTCCCTCTATTTAAGGAGATGTGTCCTAAAACATCAAAGGAGATAGAGGAGAAGTAGGTGGTTCCTTATGCTTTGGCTGTAGGAAGCCTCACATATGCTATGTTCTATACGAGACCGGATATCTGCTTTGCCGTGAGCATGGTTAGCAGATATCAGAGTAACCCAGGTCAAGAAAATTGGACTGCGGTAAAACAGATATTAGTGCCTAAGAAGGATTAAGGATTGTATGCTAGTTTATCGGGTAGACCAATTACTCCCTATGGGTTATACGGAGACAGACTTCCAATCAGATAGGGGCAAATATAAGTATTCCTCGGGGTTTTATGTTTACTTTAGGAGGTGGAACCATAGTTTGGAAGAGTGTCGCGCAACGGCTGCGTGACAAACTCCACCATGGAAACTGAGTATGTGGCAGCCTCTGTGGCAGCCAAAGGAAGCTGTATGGTTCAGGAACCTCAAGATGGGCGTTGATGTGCTTCCTGGTTTGCTCAGAGCTATCACATTTTGTTATGATAACAATGGTGCAGTTGAGTCCATAAGACGAGTAAACACATAGAGCGCAAGTACCACCCAGGAGAGGAAAAAATTATTGTTGCCTAGATTACATCAGAGGACAACCTGAGAGATTTTTTTACTAAGGCCTTGAAAGCGAGAGTTTTAGGCATGTGGAGGATCAGGGAGTCAAATGTATGACATTTTGAGAACAGCAAAGTTTTTGAGTATAAGTGAGAGATTGTTAGGATGTATACTAAAAGTCTTGTCTTTTTTGTATGGGCATCCACATTTTGAAAGATAATCACAACAACACTGATGCATGTTTATATTAGTATGTGCATAATCGTCTAATACTTTGCATTGTAGATAACATGTTATGTGGTGACGCACAGAAGATCATGTTATTAGTCCATTGCATAGTATAAGTAGGGGCTCACAACCGAGATGGAGTTGGACAAACCATCAGGATGGTTGTAGTGTAATTAGGTGTAGTTTATCTTAACCATAGAATTACACTAGTGTGCTTTGTGTGCATTGAGCATGACCAAAATAGTGGTCATCCAATTTGTACTGACTTAATAATTGGATCGGACCTCGATTTATTATGGAGTACAATATCTAAATCCCGATATAATAACGGGCACGTGTATTTAATATTTTATTTCTTTGATTTACCAATATTGGGCGAGATTTATTTTGCTAAATCGATAGACCCGGTAAGTTGAGAAATAATATTATGTACATGGTGTGCCGTTGATTATTGACGGAATCCGTATCCTGGTGAGTCGGGATGATGATACCCCCTTGATTAGCTCATAAGGTTCATCATGTTAAACCCTACAGGTGGATTTGATCCAACATAATGATAAGGTTGAGTAGTACTAGTCAAGGAGTTAGATGTTGATTAATTAAACTTGTCAGTAATTTAAATTAATCGACAGACATTCGATATCTTAAATACGGGGTGATGGATGTACTCATAATAGGTGGAGCCTATATGAAAATATGGGGATTGGTGAGGAAGTTCAATGAAGATCCTTTAGTGGAATGAATCTTCATTAATACATCGGATTTGGATCCATTTGCGGGCCAAGACCCAACTCCTCCTCATGGTCCCTATCGTAGCCCTATAAATACCTCATGAAACCATCAAGAGAAAAACCCTAAGTCTCTCTCTATTCTTTCCTCTCTCTCCCTCTCTCTTGTGTGCGGCGCCGACCCTCACAATTGCTCATTGGCTTCTTCTGTGAATAGCTGGTTCTCTTCCTTGGGCAGCAGGCAAACTGAGGAGAAGAAAGCAACTTTTGAGTTGCTTTCTCCGGTCAGAATTGCTGAGGAGAAGACAACAAGCTTCTCCTGTCAACAACATGCAAGCGGTGGAGTTGCTGAGGAGAAGACAACAATGCAGAATTGTTTCTCCGGTCAGCAGCTGCAATCGCCAAGTTGCTGAGGAGAAGGCAGTAGGCTTGTCCGGTCAACGACATGCATGCTGTGGCGTTGCCAAGGAGAAGACGACAGGCTTCCCTGGTCAGTAGCTGCAATCGCCAAGTTGCTGAGGAGAAGGCAACAGGCTTCTCCGGCCAACGACATGCATGCTGTGGCATTGCCAAGGAGAAGACGACAGGCTTCTCCGGTCAGCAAGTTGTTGTGTGGCACGTTGCTGTGGAGGCTGAGGGGATATTGCTGTGGAGGACAACAACTTGTATTGCTGTGAACCGGACAGCGGATTGGGTGACGGGAAAGAAAGAGGGCATGATCATCTTCCTTTGTGTGGTCGGCGGCAAGGTTTTTGTTGGCCGGCGCAAGGAAAGGGAAGAAACGGGTTTTGGCTCTTGCTGGGTGATTCTGAATCTTGGTAGATCGTCTCTCACACGACGTCCAAGAGGGGAGGGTCATACGGTAAAAAACCATAAGGTAAAGAGAGGTATATTTCTCTCTTGGCTCATCTTCGATTTTTATCATTTCATGTGGATGTTTAATTAATTATCTTGTTTAATTACTTGTTAATTGAAATTGATAATTAATTATCTTAGACCCCGATAATAAACACAAAAATCGGCGATCCACTCGTCGTCTTTTCCGCGGTCGATTGGTTAGGCGAATTACAAGGCTCGATCTTTGAGATTGGCTAAGTTGTAATTCGAATCGATTGATACGATGACGAGATGGTCGTTTGGGAGACGGGTCTCCATTCATATTAATATTTAACCCGTAGACATTGAGAGATCTCTCAAGGACGACCAGATATTCACTTAGGAAATCCGCCAAGCCATACCGAGCTATCCCAGCACCCTCGACCCTTTTAAAGAAATTTTTAATTTCTTTTTATTTTGAAAAAATTCTGAAAAATTCTGGTGTTACAATCTCTCTACCTTATGGAAAGATCATCCTCGAACTTAGAATAGCTTCGGATACTTTTGTCTCATGCTATCTTCTGTTTCCCAAGTTGCGTCTTCGTACTTCTGGTTTAGCTATGGAACCTTTACTCGGGGTACCTCTTTGTTCCTCAGTTTCTTGACTGCTCGATCTATTATCTGAATAGGTCGACTTTCATAACTGAGATCTTCTTGAACTTGTACCGTTCAATCACTTGGTTGGCATCGGGAGCATGTTTATTTAGCATTGAGACGTGGAACACATTGTGAATAGCTGACATCTCCGGGGGTAGCTCTAACTCATAAGCTACTTTGCCAACTCTTTTCGTTACTAGGTAGGGTCCTATATAATGAGGACTTAACTTGTCTTTTTTGCCAAATTTCATTACTCCTTTCATGGGGGCTACATTGAGGAAAACTGTATCCCCAACTTCAAACTCCAGCGGTCTACGCCGCACATCGGCATAACTCTTCTGCCTACTCTGCGCAGTTTCTATCCTTTGGCGGATGCTCTTTATAACTTCTGTGGTATCATTAATAAGGTCAGTCTGATACCCCATTTCTTTCTTCTCACTACTTTCATACCAACAAATAAGAGATCTACACGTTCTACCATAAAGAGCTTCATAAGGCGTCATACCAATAGTAGCTTGGTAACTGTTATTGTAGGCGAACTCAGCTAAACATAAATACTTGCACCAACTGCCCTTGAAATCTAATGCACAAGCTCTGAGCATATCTTCTAAAACTTAATTTACACTTTCTGTCTGCCCATCAGTCTGAGAGTGCAAAACTGTGCTAAACTTCAATTTGGTGCCAAGTGATGTCTGTACACACTCCCAAAAATGTAAAGTGAAACGTCCATCTCTATCGGAGATAATGGTCTTCGGAACTCCGTGCAGTCGGATCACTTCCTGAACATATAACTGAGCTAGTTTTTCTATTGAGTAAGACACTTTGATTGTCAAGAAGTGGGCAGACTTGGCCAATCTGTCTACAATTACCTAGATAGCATCATAGCCATTTGTTGTCTTTGGTAGACTAACAATGAAGTCCATGGCTATATCTTCCCATTTCCACTCTGGGATCTGTATGGGTTGTAGGACATCTCCTGGGCTCTGGTGTTCTACTTTAACTCTTTGACATGTCAGACAGGTACTGACAGGCTTAGCTACATCCCTTTTCATTCCAGACCACCAAAATCTTCTTTTCAAATCCTGGTACATCTTGGTAGAACCAGGGTGCACAGAGTAGGGAGTACTATGAGCTTCTTTAAGAATCTTCTTTCTTAGCTCTTCACTGTTGGGGACACATAGACGGTCACCATAATAAAGTATCTCACTATCAGATACTCTAAACTCTTTACTTTCTTCTTCTTGCATCTCTTGCTTGATCTTTTGAATATCAGAATCTTGATCTTGCTTTTTTTGTATATCCTCAAGCAGAGTTGATTCTAATGTCAATATTGAGAGTTGTCCATCTAAAATCTCAACTCCATAATCTATTATCTCCTTCTGCAGTGGTGGTGACAGTGATGACAGGGATATTAAAGTTGCTCAAGTCTTTCTATTTAACGCATCAGCCACTTTATTCACTTTACCGGGGTGGTAGAGGATCTCACAGTTATAATCTTTAACTAACTCCAGCCACCTTCATTGTCTCATATTAGGTCCTTCTGGGTGAAGAAATATCTCAGACTCCGGTGATCTGTGTAAATCTTGCACCGGACTCCATACAGATAATGTCTCCACATTTTGAGAGCGAAGACTACTGCTGCTAACTCAAGATCATGGGTAGGGTAGTTCTTTTCATAATTCTTGAGTTGTCGGGAGGCATAAGCAATGACCTTGCCTTCTTGCATGAGTACAACTCCAAGTCCCAACTTTGAGGAATCACTGTATATGTCAAAACTTCTATCGCTTTCTGGAACTGTAAGAATGGGAGCACTTGTCAATCTTTTCTTCAGCTCAATAAAACTTTGCTCACAATCTTCAGTCCACTCATACTTCTTATTCTTTCTGGTAAGGGCTGTTAGTGGAGAAGCTATCTTTGAAAAGTCCTCCACGAATCTTCTGTAATAACCTACTAAACATAGAAAACTTGTGATCTTACTAGCATTCTTTGGTCGACCTCAATTACTAACTGCTTCAATCTTGGCTGGGTCTATCATAATACCTTCCTTGGAAATGATGTGACCTAGGAAAGCCACTTGGTCAAGCCAAAATTCACACTTGAAAATTTGGCGTACAACTTCTTCTGCTGTAAGGTCTTTAACACTACTCTCAGATGTTCGTTATGTTCTTCCTAAGACTTTGAATAAACTAGGATATCATCAATAAAGACGATGACGAATTTATTAAGAAACTCCTTAAATACTCGATTCATTAGATCCATGAATGTTGCAGGGGCGTTCGTCACTCCAAAGGGTATGATCACAATCTCGTAGTGTCCATACCGTGTTCGAAAAGCCATTCTTGGCACATCACTCTCCTTGACTCTGAGTTGATGGTAGCTTGACCGCAAATCTATCTTGGAGAACACGGTTGCCCCCTTCAACTAATCAAATAAAGTATCTATCCTTGGTAAAGGATATCTGTTCTTGATAGTCACCTTGTTCAGGGCTCGATAATCTATGCACATTCGCATAGATCCATCTTTCTTCTTGACGAACAACACGGGAGCTCCCAGGGTGAATGATTAGGGCGGATGAAACCCTTGTCGTGTAACTCCTATAATTGTTCCTGCAGCTCCTTCAATTTTGCTGGCGCCATACGATAAGGTGTTGGGACCGAGTGCATGTTGACATGGATGCGGGTTCGTAATTTCAAAATTAATTACGTGCAGCGGAAGGTTTAACATAAATAATTTCTCTAAATCATTTAATCACACATCTAAGTATGCAATTTTATCTTGTGTAGACATGATCATATATTTAAAATTTTGCAGAAACATAAACTAATTTACGTATTACCTCGCGTAACTCGAAGGAAGGGACGAGATCCAACCGTAAGCGTCCCTTGGAAGCTCCGCCTCTATTCGCGTCCACGCCGAGTATCTTCGGGATGGCTTTGCAAAGCCATGAGTTTTGTGTTCTCGAGAACTACTAGATTCTCCGAGAACGCGATAAGAAAAACCAAGAGAGAAGTCGGAACACTAACCACAAAAGGATGACCGGAATCAAAATTCCGGTGAAACAAAAGAAGAGGCTTGCGGCAAAAAGATCCTTGCAGCAAACTCTAATTCCGGCAGCACCTTCTTCCGGCAGCAGGTAGTAGTCGGCAGGGAAAGGGCAGGGGCGGTCGGCTGGTGCTCCTTCATGGGGCTGGTTGGCGAACGGCAAGAAGAGGAGAAGAGAAGGAGAGAAAGAGAGGGAGAGATTCTATGCCTTCATCTCAATTATTATCACCCAAGCCTTGCCTTGGGTCCTTTATATAGTGGCCTCTCAACCATCAAGCCTCTCAAATATGGAATAACTTATTCCATCATGCTAAGTTTAATTTTATGTCATGGTTAAAATCATATTTTAATTTATGATAAAAAATCAATCAAGTCTCTTCTCTCTTATGGAATAAATTTCCTTATCATGGTAAATCAATCCATGATTGATTTTATAAAATAAACCAATCCATGGTTCATTTTAATTTCCATGAAAAATAAACTAAACCTTGGTTTATTATATAAAAAATTTATATCATCCATAATTTTATAAAACAAACCACACTTGGTTTATTTTATAAATTGAACCAAAAACTTGGTTCTCTCCGTTTGTTGTGGTCGGCCAAGCAAAGAGGATGGAGGTCCTCTTTGGCCGGCCCATCCAAGCCAAGCCCCAATGAATTAAACTTATTTAATTCATCTATTAAGTCTTCAAAAGACTTAGCCATTTTACGCTTCCGATGTGTCTCTGAAATATTCAGATTCGACTTATCATTTGGCTCAAACAAACTTAATCTCTCTTGATTGGAAAATCCAATTTTCAACTCGTTTAAAATCCCTCGGATTACTCATAGTGCGTGTGACTAAATAGGCTTTCGATTTATGTTGGCCGTCTATAATTAATCAATTATAGAACGATCATGAGTGGCACCTAGTAGTACATCATGATCCCCAATTAATTGAAAGATCAACGGTTGACCTCAGAAACAATTCTGAAACCCTTCAGCAGCTATAATGAATCGTGCCTCATTCCCTTCACCATCTTATACCCACTTGGTTCAGGACATGGTCTATGTGTGTCAATCCCTACTAGGCTGACTACGTCACACCTAGCCCAAGTAACGTTTTCTCGTCCTACGGATTATAATTACTCTCATGTATTTAAGAGATTCATACTCTGAACATGCCATGCTCTGGCCAGAGGCTTCGAGTAACAATCCGACGATAGGCCTCGGGTATACATCTCCTCGCAAGGAGTGGTGAATCCTTTGTAGGCTGTTCAAACATCTTCGGGCACTTCGGCTTATACCCAATCATCCTGGGTCCACACCTCCTTGGAGATGCTTACTTAAGATGTCAAAGTATAAGTCTCCATGACCAAGATGACTTGAACACCGCAAGTCAAAGGAACATCGCACTTAAGCTGCAGTAAGAACTTCACTGACATATTTATATGTAGACTACCATATGAAGTTTTACAGCTAGTCACTCCAATGAACTAGTTCCCTTAACTAGCATTCATGTTTATCTCCGGACATCTCAATGTCACCAGCCAGTGAGAATCAGCTGATTAGAGAATAACCCATGCTAGTCTCAACAGAATTGATAGTGTCCGTATTTATCAATTCATCGACTAGGGACAATTTCAATACTTCACAATTGCACATGTAGAGATAATCATTAGTTGTGAATTCATCACAAATTCTCTCATGATGTGAATTGTATTCCGGACATTCAGTAAATGAGTTTAAGATCTCAATCAAATACACAAACATGTATACTCAAATAGTGAATATTCATTTATTAAAATAAATTATTACAATCATAAGGCGATTGCCTTAGGACACTTCTCTCATATCACTAACATAAGGTGCCTTTGAAATCAGGTTGGTACCTGGCGCCAACTCAATTTTAAACTCAATTTCTCCATTAGGAGGGAGTCTTGGTAACTCTTCAGGAAACACCTCCGGATAGTCACATACTACCTGCACTTCTTCTTTCTTTAGCCCTTCTCTTTGCCTTGCATCTATTATATGTGTTGAATAACCAGAACATCAATTACCTAACATCTTGTGAGCTTGTAGGTTAGAAAGAAATCTCTTTGTCTTTCTCTTTGGGTCTCCTACAAACTCGAACAGAAGTTCTGCTTCTGGCGTGAACTTTACTCTTCTTTTGCGGCATCCAATGGAGGCACTATACTTGCTCAAGAAATCCATCCCTAAAATGATATCGTAATCCTTTATATCAAGGACTACTAAATCACCATAGAGTTCTCGATTGGAAATCCGAATTGGTACAGCTCTTAGCCCCTAGAAGTCCTTTGGTCCCACTGCTTCCTTTTATTTGGGTTCCCTTTCCAGTTTTGCGGGTTACCTTGGGATCTCTGGAATGGTACTCGCTTCTATTGCATACTGGTGGCCTTTATACTATTTAAGTAACTGTTTAAGAAATGCTCAGTGATTAAAGCACTACTTATTAGTTCTTCTGAGGTCTGCGGCCTATTAACACCGCTGGCCACATTTAACGATATCTCAGGCCTTAACATCTTGAGCATTAGTTTGACTCTTTCTCTTTCAGTGCCAACTAGCTCTGGGCACATACAAGCTAGTCGGTTGAACTTCCTCACTGCTTCATTCACGGATAGTTCTCTTTCTCTGAACTCTGTGAATCCATCATAATGCTTTCTCTTCAACGTTTTGAATCATGCTTGAGCATCCCATAGTTCCCTTGTGCCTGAGAAGTTCTCTGGCCTCAGTTTCTGCTACTGAATGAGGTATGCTTCTTGCCTTACCCCCCTTGCCGGGACTACAGATGTAACCGATGGATCTTCGGTCACAACTGGGGACACTACATTCTCTACCGGCGGGGTAGTGGGAGCGGTCTGCTGGTTAGCCATTAGGGTAGAAATCACTTGCTGTTGTTCTGCTAATTGCTTTTGTAACTGAGCCACCACCTCTAAAAGATTTGGTGGTGGTACTGACTCAGTTGTCTCTTGCCCTCTAGGAGCTCGCTCCTCGTTTTGGGCTTTCCTGGGATGCCCCCTTGCCATTCTCTTACTATTACAATGAGGACAGTCTCTTGTCCTCTAGGAGCTCGCTCCTCATCTTGGACCTTCCTGGGACGTCCTCTTTGCCATTCTCTTACTATTATAATGAGGACAAGGGCATTACTTCACTATCATCATACTCATATCATCATACTCATATGACATATGTCATATCATGATACTATCATCATACTCATCATCATACTCATATAGCATATGTCATATCATCCTATTATCATCATACTATTATCATCATACTATTATCATACTCATACAGCATATACTGATCATGCACATAATAGCATATGTTAAGGCTAACAGCCAAATAAAGACATGTATTAAAAAACTAAACATATGCACTTTCTTACTTGATAGGAGGCAGGATTGATGCTTGACATCAGTGTGGCGGAAGGGCGGAAACTTACTCTGATACCAAACCTGTACTGACTCTCTCTTACTAACCTTGACCTTATAGGGTCGTCACATTAACTTTACTGCTGGGCCAGCCCAAATTAAAAAAAACAAATTTAATTCTTGCTTGCTTTGATCCCCAAATCTCTTGATTGCAAGACCCACGCACTAACCATCAACCCTGGAACTCTTTCTCTTTTACACTGGCACCAATCGACTGATGACCTTGTCAGTCGACATCAGTCGATTGGTGCAGTCGACTCAGCCTAGAAATCACTCAGCCAATGTCTCTGTTCCATCGATTTCTTGAGGGTAGTCGACTGATACCTGAATCAGTCGACGAATACCTCTGGAACTGTAGTTTCTAGATTTCAGAAACACTGATCAAGTATACATATACACCCTATTTTGACTGGTTTACTGTACTATTTCTTGTAATACATTTTGTAAACTGGTTTTGCGCACATATAGAATTGCCCGCAGTAAACGGTCAATGACCGTGGGCCTTGGAGTAGGAGCCGACCGCAACTCCGAACCAAGTAAAACTGCTTGCGTCTTTGTGTTGTGATTTAATTTTCCGCTGCGTATGCTTTTATTTTTAATCCGAAAACGATTTACGATATTCACCCCCCCTTTATCGTTTCTCTCGATCCAACAAGTGGTATCAGAGCGAGGAAGCTCAAATTTGGTGCAACCACCAATTTGAGAGTTTTTTGGATTTACGAAATTCTTTTCATTTTATTTCTTTTCTTTTTGTTAATTAACACCACTCGATCATTTCCGCTTTTTATTTTCAAATAAATAATATCTGTGGGTGGATTTAAAATATTCTTACGCCTTTTTCAATTTTAAATTTTTATTTTTTCACCATAAGTCAGAATTGATAAAATAATCAATTTTTGAAAATTTATCATAAACTTTTTTTTATTATTTTAATATTATTTTTTCTCGAAAATCGTGCTATCTTAATTTGAGCAAATTTTCTCCCAAACATTAAAAGTCTTACTTTTTCATCATTAATCAGAAGTGATAAAATCAACATTTTCAAACTTTTTTATTCTATCTTGAAATTCGTGCAATCTTTACTTTGGGCTATTTTTCCCCTTCTCCCGCACTACTAATCCAAGACCGAGTCTTGGTACATTTTTGGTGTTTCTTTTGTGTACAAGGTATAAACTAAATGGCCAACCAAGAGTGGAATAGTGTCCGTCCACCCCTATTCTGTGGCAAGAACTTCAGAACCTGAAAGGGTCTAATGGAATCTCACCTAAAGACCCATCTGGATTTATGTATGATATCCAAACAGGGTTTTCAGTACCTACAGAAAATGGAAAGTCAATCGCCTGGGATAAACTGGACGAACCAACTCTGAGGAAGATTGAGGCAGATGCAAAGGCGACTAATGGAATCTCACCTATTCTGTGGCAAGAACTTCAGAACCTGAAAGGGTCTAATGGAATCTCACCTAAAGACCCATCTGGATTTATGTATGATATCCAAACAGGGTTTTCAGTACCTACAGAAAATGGAAAGTCAATCGCCTGGGATAAACTGGACGAACCAACTCTGAGGAAGATTGAGGCAGATGCAAAGGCGACTGCAATCCTACAATGTGACCTAACTAATGAAGAATTGAAGCAGATCGGACCCTTCAACTGTGCTAAAGAGATGTGGGAGAAGCTAATCAACCTACACGAAGAGAGCTCCGATATTGAGATCTTTGAAGGTGTGATGCTCGAATCATCGGATGAATCAGACGATAAGGAAGATCAGGCAAGTCATTTTGCATTCTCGGCTTAAGCACAAGTAGATGCGACAGAATCGACACCCGACGTCGAAATCGAACCAGAGTCGGACAACGAGTTTTCTGAGACAAAATCAGTAACTAATTTTGAATCAGATTTTGAATTAAAGTTAAATAATCAAGCTGATACTGAAATGGTCGAGGAAGGTATAATTTTCATTGCAGGGAAAACTCCAAGAGAATTGCAAAAGAGGCCTCAACCAGTACCTGAGTCCAACTCAGACTTAGAATTTGACGACAAAGAAGGAGATCCTCGGAAACTGGTCTGGTTGGCTCGCGACCACTACAAAATACTGAAGAAACAATCAAGCATAAGAAAGATGGCTAAAATCAAGGGGGAGACATCTAAAAAGAAATCTAAAGGTAAATTTACAGTATTTGAAAATCCATTATTTACCTTGAATAATATGATTGAACCTTATAAATTAGTTAAAGCAAACACTAGTAAATTGGAACAAGAAGATGAAATATTGAAACATAAGGTCAAAATACTAGAAAGTCTAATTCACAATCTTGCTAATTCTAAAAAACCAGAATATCATTTCAATTATGATATAACTTAGATCATTTTTGTCTTGTTTGCTTTAATTGAGTGTTGCTTTTTATTTTTTTTAATTAGGATTGATTAGTTTAAGGACTAAAACGATTAACTAAAATTTGAACAACATAGTATTGGGTGGAGGTGAGATGATAATACGTTAGAGAAACCTTTTCTAATAAGGTCAAGTATACACTACTTGGTTTCTTTAGACTGGTGAAACTAGCCGAAGCTACCGATCCAAGACCCAAACTAGTTAGACCGGAATTCACCAAAAATAATTTTGAAGATAAAATTTCACTAAAAGGCTTTGTCTAGGAAAGGGTTGATGATCCAATAAGGCTATGGCCAAAGAAGGCCTTGTGCCTCGCCAAGACCTGGAAGTCAATTTTTGAAATTCAAATTCAATTTAATCTTTGTTAAATTCGAATCTAACATAAATTTTCAGTCAATTTTAGATTCAAATATCTCTTTTCAAAATAAATTTAAATTAGGTTTAAAAATTAATTTAACCTTTTAAAATTAACCATGTTTTTTTTTTCCAAACTTAACATTTTCATTTTTGTTAACGCATCTCACAAAACAGATAAGGATACCTTGTTTTGTCACTTAAAAATGGGTGAGATACTTAGGACCTAAAAGTTGAGTCCAACCCAATTAATTAAATTCAATTAAATCTTAATTAAATTAATCAAATTCAAGTCAAATTCAAGTAAATCTTAATTAAATCAACCAAATTCAATTAAATCTTAATTAAATCAATCAAATTCAATTAAATCTTAATTAAATCAATCAAATTCAATTAAATCTTAATTAAATCAATTAAATTCAATTAAATCTTAATTAAATCTTAATTAAATCAATTAAATTCAATTAAATCTTAATTAACTCAATTAAATTCAATTCAAATTTAATGCAACAACCTTTAAAATTTAAATTTAATTCAACCGAACAACTTTTAAAATTAAAATTTAATTCAACTAAACAAACTTAACCCTCTAAATTTTAATTTTCTCAAAAATCAAATTTAACTTTTTAACTAAGAGTTAATGTTTCAAATCATTGTAATTAAAATCAAGTCTTTTTTGTTCACTAACCTGAAATTTATTTCATAACATTTAGTTCTTTCCTTTACCATTATACAAACATTTCTTTCAGACATTCAGTTTATTTTTGTATGGCAAAAAGTCATCTTGGGATTACTTAGGATATTTTTTTTGTCTGCAGTCCGGGCTTAGATATTTATATTTTTTTTTGGGACTTAAAAAAAACTTCTATTTTTTTTCATTTCCCCTTTTCAGTTTTCTATATTCATTTTCTCAAATACATTTTCTCAAATAGGAGAATGAAATTATGTTTCAAATCATTAAAACAAAATACTTTTTTAAACTTAGTTTTCTTCTCTTTTTGTTTGAATCAAACCCTAAGACTAAAAGGAGGATTAACTTGTGGTCAACAAGCCTCCTAGGACTATGTCAGGTTTAGGGGGAGTTCAAATTAAAAGAAGAAGTTTAAAAATACTATGTTTTCAAACTATCACTCATGTTTTTCGAAAATTATGCTATCATATGTCTTTCAAACAATCATTTTCTTTCAAAATGTTAATACTTCAAAATTCATTTTAAAAATTGTGCTTTTGATTTTAACAAACCCTAAAGACACAGAGGAAGGTACACTTCATGACCTACAAGGACTCCGAGGATGTGTCAAATTTAGGGGAGTCTAAACCAAAAGAAATTATTTCTAACAAGTATTTTCTTTGGCAATTATTTTTGAAATTATTAAATAATTCTTTTGATCTGAACTGACCCCTAAGGACTCAGAGGAAGAATACTTGTGGTCAACAAGCTTCCAAGGACTATGTCAAGTTTAGGGGGAGGTTAAATTAAAAGAACTATTGAACATTTCAAAATAAGTTATTTTAATACACAAGTTTTCAAAGTTCTTTTGAAAATACAACTAATTTGCCTTTAAAAATACCAATATTCTATTTCTCAATGTTTTTGTGGCTTAGTAAATCGTTTTTGAAATACTTTTTGGAATTTTCTTGAGTTTGGAGAATTTCCAGGACACTTAGGGAAATGCCCTTGTAGTTAACAAGGTTTCCTAGGATTGTGTCAGACTGGAAAGGAAACCATGCCAAGTATTATGTTTTCTTAAAATATTATGTTTAAAAGTACTTATTAGTACTTATTTTTGTCAAAAATGCATATTTTTTAAAAAGTACTTATATTTTTCAAAAATTGCATAATATCTTTCAAAAGTACTTCTATTTTTCAAAATATAATATTTTCAAAAATATACTAATACTTTTCTAAGGTAATGGTATTCTAAGTACGTGAATTTTCTAAAAATTTGCCTATAAATACAAAATCCTTTTTCAAAATTACACAATACCTTTCAAAGTGGAGTTTTGTTGGTGCAATTTAAGCTCTTTGCTAGGCTTTCAAGAGTTATACTAAGTATTTTTTTTGTCTTCAAAACTCATAGGCTCTGATACACAAACTTTTTCTTAAAACTTATTTTTTTTATTAATATATATAGCAAAGGGGGAGAGCAAGAAAGAGAGAAAAGAATTTTTTTATCTCCTTTTCGAAAAGCAAAAATTTCTAAGTGTGTTAAATTTTTTTGTGCATGTTTTTCCTAAGTAAAATTTTTCTTAGTAAACAAAATTTGTCTGAGCAAAAACTTTTTGAAAATGTTGACAAATGTTCCTAAGTAAAATTTTTGGTGAAAAACTTGTCTAGAAAATTCTTAAAGACTTTGTTTTTTTAATACACAAAGTATTTCCAAGTATATTTTTCTAAGTGTGCAAATTCTTTTAAAATAAAATTTTCCCAATTCTCAAAGTTGAATTTTTTTAGGGAAATTTGGATTCAAAATTTTACCTAAGTAACTTTTTTTGTAAAACCTTTTAACAAAATTTAGGCTTGCTTTTCAAAAGGGTTTGTTGATACAAATGTGTTTACTCTTTTTGAAACACCTTGTCAAAAACTTATTTTTGGTAAAACTCAGAACTCCCTATTAGAAACCTTGTTCGCCCATGTATGTTTTTGATATATGTCAAAGGGGGAGGAAAGGTCAAAGTTAAGTGTTTTAAGTGTTTTATAACGTAAGTATTCAGGGTTTTAGGGGGAGTATGAGAAATAAAGAATTTTTTTTCAACTCTACATTCATTCTGTTCATAAACAGTTATACTTCATTGTTTACCTGATGTTCTTAACTGTTATAAAGTTTTTACTTAACTTTGAATTGTGTTGCCATAAATAAAAAGGTGGAGATTGTTGGTGCAGGAAGCACCATATCGAACCTTATTTTGATATTGGCAAAGGATTCAACGTTAAGTGTTATTTGTTGTCTAATATGTTACTCAACTGTGCAAGAAAAGTCCTAGCGAAGGGCTGCTAGGCACCTGGCGAAGGACTGCCAGGAAACAAAGTCCTAGCGAAGGGTTGCTAGGCACCTGGCGAAGGAATGCCATGATACAAAGACCTAGCGAAGGACTGCTAGGCACCTGACGAAGGAATGCCTGGATACAAAGACCTAGCGAAGGAATGCTAGGCACCTGGCGAAGAAATGCCAGGATACAAAGCCCTAGCGAAGGACTGCTAGGCACCAGGCAAAGGATTGCTTGGAACTGAAGACCTGGCGAAGGACAGCTAGGCACCTGGCGAAGGACTGCTGGGCAAAAGTCCAACCGGAGGAGCCGGTTGGCATCAGGTAAATTCTCCTGAGAGGAGTAGGTGAGGACGCGTTCCCCATCGAGGGAACAGTAGGCATCGGTTCGACCTAGGACTCCATTTTGGAGACCCAAAGTCAGAACCAAGACAGCTAAGGCTGTATAAAACTAACATATTATTGCTTTATGTTGTTTTGGACTAACCCTGGATGCAGGACCGAAGGAACGAATATCTGCAGCTCAGAGAGCCTCAAAGGAGTGAGGCAGTAGCTGGGTAGGGCGCCCGGAGTGTCTCGGGCGCCCCCAAGGTGAATACAAAACAGATGAAGTAAAAGAAGTGCTTCGACAGCTCATGGGCGGGGCACCCCCGTGCTCCCGGGCGCCCCCCATGCTCCCGGGCGCCCCGGATGGTCCGGGCGCCCCCAGTTCAAGCTAATGAAGCGGAAGCCAGCGAAGCCAACGGATAAGAGTTGACCCAGTCAACCTGGGCGCCCCCAGCGTCTCGGGCGCCCCAGTCAAAGCCTGATCCCGAGTTTGAAGGGATCAGAGCTGACCGAGAGGAACTCGGATCAGCTGACACGTGGGGGGGGGGGGCGCCCCGACGTCCCAGGCGCCCCCAGGGGCTATAAAAATGCCCTCGACCCCAAGGCTTCTAACAATCAATTTTTCCAACGCATTCACGCTCTTCTGCTCCCGCGCTCTGCTCCGGAAACCTCCCGACTCGAGATACAAGCGCCGACGACGTCCCTCTGCTCTGAAAATATAATCTACACCGGACGTCGGTAACGAAGAGCTACTTTAAGTTTACTGTACTATTTCTTGTAATACATTTTGTAAACTGGTTTTGCGCACATATAGAATTGCCCGCAGTAAACGGTCAACGACCGTGGGCCTTGGAGTAGGAGCCGACCGCGACTCCGAACCAAGTAAAACTGCTTGCGTCTTTGTGTTGTGATTTAATTTTCCGCTGCGTATGCTCTTATTTTTAATCCGAAAATGATTTACGATATTCACCCCCCGTCTATCGTTTCTCTCGATCCAACAACAAATGCTTGCATTTGAAAATTTTGTTTGAACTGAAAAATGTGTAACATGCTTGAAATGATTTCTTGCTTTTGAAAACTTGGAACATATACTCTTATACTATTGGATCAAGAGAATACGATTGAGGGGGGGTGAATATCGTAAAACCGTTTCGGATTAGATTGAGAGAAATTACACAGCGGAAATAAAAAAAACAAACGCGAACATAAGGTTTTTTACTTGGTTTGGAGTCGCGGTCGTCTCCTACTCCAAGGCCCACGGTCCTTGACCGTTTACTGCGGGCAATTCTATAATCGTGCAAGTTATTACAAAAATTTGTACAGTAATAGTGCAGTAAAAAGTACAATTATGCTCTTTGTTACCGACGCCTGGTGTAGATCGTTCTTCGGTGCGGAGGGTCATCGTCGGCGCTTGAATCTCGAGATCGAAGGTTTCTGGAGCAGAGCGCTTGAGTCGAAGAGCGTAGAGGCGTTGAAAGAATTGATTCCGAAGCCTTGGGGGTCGAACCCCTTTTATAGTACTCCTGGGGGCGCCTGGGACGCTGGGGGCGCCTGACACGTGCCTTCGGATCCGAGAACCCTCATCCGAAGCTCGGTCAAGGCTTATCCCTCCAGAATCGGGCTCGGAGCTGACGGGGGCGCCCTGCTTGACTTGTTCAATAGGCTTCTCGTCTGACTTGAATTCAATCGCTTCGTTGGCTTTGACCCAGGACACCCAGGACACTAGGGGCGCCCGGGACCATCAGGGCCCCTGGCCCAGTAAGCTTTTGAAGCGAATCTTACTTAACTTGTTTTGCCTTGACACTGGGGGCGCCCTGCCCAGCTGCCTGCCCCCTCTCCTTTGGGGTGTTCTGAGTTGCAGAAACACATTCCTTCGGTCCTGCATCCAAGGTTAGTCCAAAACAACACAACAGCAAGAGTATTAGATAATTCTTACAGCCGTAGGAACCCTAGGTCGAACCGACGCCTACTGTTCCCTCTACGGGGAGCGCGTCCTCACCTACTCCTCTCAAGAGAGTTTACCTTTTGCCAACCGGCTCCTCCGGTTGGACTTTTGCCCAGCAGTCCTTCACCAGGTGCCTAGCATCCCTTTGCCAGGTCTTAGGCACCAAGCAGTCCTTCGCCCGGTGCCTAGTAGTCCTTCGCTAGGGCTTCTGTACCAAGCAGTCCTTTGCCAGGTCTTCGACTCCTAGCAGCCCTTCGCTAGGTGCCTAGCAGTCCTTCGCTAGGGCTTCGGTACCAAGCAGTCCTTCGCTAGGTGCCTTGCAGTCCTTCGCCAGGTCTTCCACTCCTAGCAGCTCTTCGCTAGGTGTCTAGCAGTCCTTCGCCAAGTCTTCAACTCCTAGCAGGCCTTCGCTATGTGCCTAGCAGTCCTTCGCCAGGTCTTCAACTCTTAGCAGCCCTTCGCTAGGTGCCTAACAGTCCTTCGCTAGGACTTCTTTCTGCACACTTAGTGAATACTGTTAGATCACAAATAGTACTTAACTTTGAATCCTTTGCCAATATCAAAACAAGGTTCGATATGGTGCTTCCTGCAGCAACAATCTCCCCCTTTTTGATTTATGGCAACACAATTCGAAGTTAAGTAAAAACTTATAACAGTTAAGAAAAGAAGGAGTATAGCAGTTATGAACAGAAAAAAATTAAATTAAAAAAAATCCTTTACTCCCCCTAAAACCCTGAATCCTTGTGTTAAAATACTTAACTTTGACCGTTCCTCCCCCTTTGACATATATCAAAAACATACATGGGCGAACAAGGTTTCTAATAGAGAGTTTTGAGTTTTACCAAAAATAAGTGTTTGACAAAGTGTTTTTCAAAAAGAGTCAAAGCATTTGTATCAACAAACACTTTTGGCATTTTAAAAAACAAGTTTTTAATAAAAAAAATTTTACTTAGAAACATCTGCCAAAATTTTTCAAAAAGTTTTTGCTCAGACAAATTTTGTTTACTAAGGAAAATTTTACTTAGAAAAAAACATGTACTTAAGAAATTTGAAACACTTAGAAATACTTAGAAAATTTTGAAGGGCTAGAAATACTTGGAAGCACTTGAACTAGTTTGAAATTTTAACAGCACTTAGCACTTAAAAATAATTTGAAGTACTTAAAGACTTTTGCCTTGCTTTTTGAAAAAAAAGATAAAAGTTAAATATAGAAAAATTCCTTTCTCTCTTTCTTGCTCTCCCCCTTGGTTATATATCAATAAAGAAATATATTTTGAAATAAATTTTTTTTTAAAAAAATTATGTATCAGAGTCTATGAGGTTTGAAAATATAAAAGTACTTAGTATAACTCTTGAATGCATTGCAAAAAAAAAACTTTAAATTGCACCAACAAAACTCTACTTTGAAAAGTATTAAAAATATATTTTGTATTTGTAGGCAAGTCTTTGAGAAAATTCACGCACTTAGAACATTATTGCCTTGAAATGTATTAGTACCTTTTTGAAAACATTATATTTTGAAAAATAGAAGTACTTTTGAAAGATATTATTTAGAAACAATTTTAATTTTATTTTGAAAATATAGTACTTGACTTGGTTTCTTTTCTAGTCTGACACAATCCTAGGAAACCTTGTTAACTACAAGGACATTCCCTAAGTGTCCTGGAAAATTTGTCAAAGTCAAGTAAGTATTATTTTCAAAAGTATTCTAAAAGGATTTTAAAAGTATTCCAAAGTAAAGTAAAATTTTAAAAGTAATAGTAGATATATAAGCAAAATGATTTAAAAGGATATTATTTTGAACTAAAAATTATTTATGTTTTCAAAAGGATTTTGAGAGTGCAGTGCATGAAAACATATAATTTTGAAAATGCTCAATAATTTTGAAACATAATTGTCAAAAATTATTTCTTTCGATTTAGACTCCCCTTAAATTTGACACTTCCTAGGAGTCCTTGTAGATCATGATGAAGACTTCCTCTGTGTCCTTAGGAGTTGTCAAAAATCAAAAGGGACTCAAGCACATTTCATAAAATGAACTTTGAAGTATTAACATTTCGAGAAAAATGAATATTTGAAAGACATATTTTGAAATGATAGCATAGTTTTCGAAAAACATGAGTGATAGTTTGAAAACATAGAATTTTTAAACTTCTTCTTTTAACTTGAACTCCCCCTAAACCTGACACAGTCCTAGGAGGCTTGTCGACCACAAGTTAATCCTCCTCTGAGTCTTAGGGTTTAGTTCAGATTAAAGGAATTATTCAAAACAAATAATTACCAAAAAAACATTTCAAAAATTCTTCTTTCGACTCAAACTCCCCCAATATTTGACACATCCTAGGAGTCCTTGTAGATCATGAAATGGACCTTCCTCTGTGTCTTTAGAGTTTATTAAAATCAAAAGAATAGTTTTGAATAACAATATGGTAATTTTTAACACAATTTGGAATGATAATAATTTTCCAAAGAGATAGTAATATACGAGGGTTGAATCAAATTTTTGAAAACCTTATTTTGAGATGATACTAAATTTTAGAGCATAAGGTTTTTGAAAAAATCTAAATTTTTTAAAAAATATTAAAAAAAACTCCCCTTGTATCTGACTCGTCTGACTTTGTCTAAGTGCTTGAAGGGTCTTCAGTATTGACTAGGTTTGACTATGTTGACTTGGTTTTACCAATAATTGACCCAATCAAGTCCTAGGTCTTAGTATTAATTCAATCAAGATTTAGTTTGATGAGTTAATTTTGAAAACAAATGAAATTCAATTTTTGAAAAATGTTGAGTGGAAAACATATAAAGTTAATTTAGAATTAATTTTAAAAAAAAATGAGTTGATTTATATTTAGAATTAAATTTTAAAAAAATTGTGTTAATTTTGCAAAAGTATTGAACTATATAATTAAGTCTTAGACATCTCACCCAGTTCTACATGACCAAACAGGTTATCTTATCTGTTTTGTGAGATGCTTTAACAAAAATGAAAATTTTAAGTTTGAAAGAAAAACATGGTTAATTTTAAAAGGTTAAATTAATTTTTGAAAACAATTAGTTTTGAATTTATTTTGAAAAAGAATATTTGAATCTAAGATTAACTGAAAATTTGGGTTAGATTCGAATTTGACAAAGAGTAAACTGAATTTGAATTTCAAAAATTGGCTTCCAGGTCTTGGCGAGGCACAAGGCCTTCTTTGGCCGTAGCCTTATTGGATCATCAACTCTTTCCTTGACAAAGCCTTTTAGTAAAATTTCATTTTCAAGGTTACTTTTTGAGAAATTCTGGTCTAACTAGCTTGGGTCTTGGATCGGTAGCTTCGGCTAGTTTCACCAGTCTAAAGAGACCAAGTAGTGTATACTTGACCTTATTAGAAAAGGCTTCCCTAACGTACTATCATCTCACCGCCACCCAATACTATGTTGTTCAAATTTCAGTTAATTGTTTTAGTCCTTAAACTAACCAATCCTAATTCTAGGGAAAAAAAAGCATAAGCGAGAAAAGTAATCCTCTAAGTCACGTCATAATCGTAATAATATTCTGGATTTTCAAAATCAGCAATATTATGAATTAAATTTTCATATGAATTAAAGTTACCCATCTTTCTTTTGCTTGACTGTTTTTTCGGCATTTTGTAGTGGTCGCGAGCCATTCGGACTTGCTTCCGATGATCCCCTTCTTCGTCGTCAGATTCTGAGTCTGAGTCGGACTCCGGTACTGGTTGAGGCCTCTTTTGCAGTTTTCTTGGAGTTTTCCCTGAAATAGAATTTACACCTTCCTCGACCATCACAGTATCTGTTTGATTATTTAATTCTAATTTTGAAAAGAATTTAAAATCGATTACCGTCTCAGTCAATTCGTCTTCTAAATCTGGCTTGTATTCGCAGTCAGGTATGGATTCTTTCTCATCTTCTGATCCGGAGTCACTTTTGAAGTAGTGTGGTAACTCTTCTAAGATCTCAATATCAGAGCTCTCTTCGTGTAGATTGATCAGCTTCTCCCACATCTCTTTAGCACAGTTGAAGGATCCAACCTGCTTCAATTCTTCATTGGTTAGGCCACATTGTAGTATTGCAGTCGCCTTTGCATCTGCCTCGATCTTCCTCAGAGTTGGTTCGTCCAATTTACCCCAGGCGATCGACATTCCATCTTCTGTAGGTACGGTAAATCCCGTTTGGATTATCATTCATAGATCTAGATGGGCCTTTAGGTGGGATTCTATTAGACCCTTCCAGGTTCCGAAGTTCTCGCCAAAGAATAGAGGCGGACGAACACTGTTCCATTCTTGATTGGCCATTAAGGATAAATCTTGCACACACAAAAAAATAGAAATGTATCAAGACTTGGTCTTGGATTAGTAGTGCGGGAGAAGGGAAAGAAAATAGCCCAAAACAAATATTGCACGAATTTCGAGACGGGATAATAAAAATAATAATAAAAGGTTTGTTACAAATTTTTAGAAAATGTTATTTTTGTTAATTCTGAACAAAATAAGAATTCAATGTTGTGACAAAAATTTGCTCGAATTAAGGTAACACGAATTTCGAAAAAAATATTAAAATAATGGGAAAAAATTTATGACAAATTTTCAAAAGTTTATTGTTTTATCAATTCTGACTTATGGTGAAAAAATGAGAATTATTTATTTAAAATAAAAAGCGAAAAATTTCGAGTGGTGTTGCACCAAACTCGATTAACAAGAAAGATTAAAAAAAGATAAAATAATTTTAAAAATTCGAAAAAACTCTTAAATTGGTGGTTGCACCAAATTTGAGCTACCCCGCTTTGATACCACTTGTTAGATCGAGAGAATACGATAGATGGGGGGTGAATATCGTAAAACCGTTTCAGATTAGATTGAGAGAAATTACGCAGCGGAAATAAAAAAAACAAACGTGAACACAAGGTTTTTTACTTGGTTCGGAGTCACGGTCGGCTCCTACTCCAAGGCCCACGGTCCTTGACCGTTTACTGCGGGCAATTCTATAATCGCGCAAGTTATTACAAAAATTTGTACAGTAATAGTGCAGTAAAAAGTACAATTATGCTCTTTGTTACCGACGCCCAGTGTAGATTGTTCTTTGGTGTGGAGGGTTGTCGTCGGCGCTTGAATCTCGAGATCGGAGGTTTCCGGAGCAGAGCGCTTGAGTCGAAGAGCGTAGAGGCGTTGGAAGAATTGATTCCGAAGCCTTGGGGGTCGAACCCCTTTTATAGTACTCCTGGGGGCGCCCGGGATGTTGGGGGCGCCTGACACGTGCCTTCGGATCCGAGAACCCTCATCCAAAGCTCGGTCAAGGCTTATCCCTCCAGAATCGGGCTCGGAGCTGACGGAGGCGTCCGGGACACAGGGGGCGCCCTGCTTGACTTATTCAATAGGCTTCTCGGCTAACTTGAATTCGATCGCATCGTTGGCTTTGACCCAGGGCACCCGGGACACTAGGGGCGCCCGAGACCATCAGGGCGCCCGGGACCATAAGGGCGCCTGGCCCAGTAAGCTTTTGAAGCGAATCTTGCTTAACTTGTTTTGCCTTGACCTTGGGGGCGCCCGGGACACTGGGGGCGCCCTGCCCAGCTGCGTGCCCCTCTCCTTTGGGGCGTTCTGAGCTGCAGAAACACATTCCTTCGGTCCTGCATCCAAGGTTAGTCCAAAACAACACAACAGCAAGAGTATTAGATAATTCTTACAGCCGTAGCTGTCTTGGTTCTGACTTTGGGTCTCCCAAATGGAACCCTAGGTCGAACCGACGCCTACTGTTCCCTCTACGGGGAACGCGTCCTCACCTACTCCTCTCAGGAGAGTTTACCTTTTGCCAACCGGCTCCTCCGGTTGGACTTTTGCCCAGCTGTCCTTCGCCAGGTGCCTAGCAGCCCTTCGCCAGGTCTTAGGTACCAAGCAGTCCTTCGCCCGGTGCCTAGCAGTCCTTCGCTAGGGCTTCTGTACCAAGCAGTCCTTCGCCTGGTGCCTAGCAGTCCTTCACCAGGTCTTCGACTCCTAGCAGCCCTTCGCTAGGTGCCTAGCAGTCCTTCGCTAGGGCTTCGGTACCAAGCTATTCTTCGCTAGGTGCCTAGCAGTCCCTCGCCAGGTCTTCAACTCCTAGCAACCCTTCGCTAGGTGCCTAGCAGTCCTTCGCCAGGTCTTGAACTCCTAGCAGCCCTTCGCTAGGTGCCTAGCAGTCCTTCGCTAGGACTTCTTTCTGCACACTCAGTGAACACCGTTAGATCACAAATAGTACTTAACTTTGAATCCTTTGCCAATAGCAAAACAAGGTTCGATATGGTGCTTCCTGCACTAACATATACTTCTTATACTTCAAAATAATAAACATCCTTTCTTGGACCCGGCATAATACCAATGCGCGCATCCCTAATAGGTTTCGGCGTAGCTAGCCACCGAACCCTAATAGAGCATCTACTAGGCTCGCTTAGATCTTGTTGGCCTCGACCCGGTACATGCCAAAAAGACCTTGGTCTTTCAAAGTAATATACTTAAACTTATACTCATGCTTGTATTTAAATGCATAACTTAACACTTAAAAAGGTAATGATCCCAAAACTTATTTTAGGACACAACAAGACCTTGGTCTTATTTCTTATCTCATTTCTTAGTCCTAGAACTCGTTCTAGGGTTTAGTAAGACCTTGGTCCTACTCAGAACTTTTATCGAATACCTTGCGTGTCATAATCCCAAAATTTATTTTGGGGCAAATCAAGACCTTGGTCTTACTATACTAAGATCACAAACACCAAAAAGACTTAAAATCATGTTTAGAAATCATTCGAGAACTACTTTTACTGCAGGTGAATGATCTACTTACATCTCTATGCTTCTAACTTACTACACCGGCATAGAATCTTCTTCCTTGCGCGATCTTGCAACCCTTGGCCCTAGGAGAGAACCCTAGTTCCCTCTTGGAAAGAAACCCTAGCCTCTTCTTTATGGTTTTCGCAGGGAAGAAGGAGGATTTGGTTTTCTCTCCTTTCCATTCTTTATATACTAAGTGGAAGTTAAACCATCTCCCATAAAGTGCGCTTACTATTACTTATCTAATATCGGTTCGATATTCCAATGAGATAATTATTATCTCTAATGGAAACTCAAAACTAATTTGAACTCGAGGGTCGTTAGTTTGAGCCCTGGCTATCTTGACCTTTTTAAAGAAAATTTCTTTTTATTTGGAAAAATTCTAATGTTACAGTCGAAGTTGGATTCGAAAGTTGTTCGGTCTCATCATCAGTGAATTGAATGTTCGAATTCGCTATTTTCTTGCCCTTCCCAGAGCAAGATGATAAACCTCTTTGCCCTTAGCCTCCTCCTTGCCCTCGACCTCCTTCCATTGTAGTCAGAACTCTCGAAAGAGGAAGTGTGGAGAATTAGAGTGGAAAACGTGTGGAGATTGTAGAATTGAGAATAAGATTAGAAGACGTGTGTAAAAATAATGAAATGAGCTTTCTATTTATAGAGTTAACAAAATAACGAATACTAAATTGTAATATAGTCAAATGATCTCATTTATTGAAAAAAAAATTAAAAAAATCCTTCTTTTTTCATCCCAATGGCTAGAACCGTTAGTTAACCAACGGTTTCAGTTGTGAATCGCCAGTGGTTCTAATGTCCAAAACGAAAAAAATTAAATTGCCGATGGATGATTTTTAGAGGGGATGAACCGGATCCGGGTCAACATGTACCTGTACCATTGACCCGATTCCGAGTTGGGGCTGGGTCTGTTTCGAACCCGGCTTGAGATGAGCCTAACCATTACTTTTGAGTGCCTCTCTTATGTATGACTAAAAATTTAGATTAAAAGGTCATTTTAGGAATTTTATAAGGGGGATTGCATATTTGCCTCTCTTAGGCTTTATTTACTTGAGATGAAGGAAATATAAATTACATAAAATTTTCCATTTCCTCTATTTACTTTCTAAAAATAGGATGGATTATATTCTTTTTCTCTTATTTACTGGAAAAAATAGAAAGAGTTTTTTTTTACCTAATGGACAGTATAAATCCAACGATGAATAATTTTTTCATGATTTTTCTTCCGCTCAGATCAGACGGAAAGCAATTCCCTCCCTATGCGCAACTATTACATGATAGGCTACCCAGTGGGACATCCTCTTTCTACAGTTGGTCCTGCGAGAGTTTATGAGCCATGTTCCACCTAGACCCGACCCCGGGCCGGGTCGAGCCCGGACCCGGCCCGGGTCAACAGGCCACCGGGTGGCCCGTTGACCCGGTTCGCCGGGCCGAACCGGAACCGGCTCGGCAGGCCAGCCCCCCAGAACCGTGAACCGGCAGTACGACACTGAACCGCCGGTTCAGTACTGTTGGAGACTTTTTGTATTTTTTTATTGGACGGATGAGATCATTTGACCATTTTTTGATCAATGGCTATGATTTAGTGACCGTTATGATCCGAACTCTATAAATAGGGAGCTCATTTCATCATTTTCACTCACAACACAACTTCTCTTCTCTCAATCTCTCATTCTCAACTCTCTAACTCTCAACTTCTCTCCGCGTTCTTCATCGACGATAATGGAAGGAGGTCACGGAGCTTCATCATCTCGATCTCGGAGGGGAAAAGAAATTGCATACGAGGATCCCAACCTTCAAATTCAATCCACCGATGATGAGACCGAGGCTCAGCCCCAACGCCCTCCGATCCCCGAAATGCAAGGAAGTACCAATGCGATTACTTCTAAGGTTCGGAAAAATCCTCCTTTAAAATCGTCTATTTTCATTAAACATTTTGAGAAGGTCACACTTCCGTCGGGAGAAATACGTGCAAAATGCAAGCATTATAATGCTTCCTACAAATTCCAAGCCGGCGGCGGCTATGAGTCGTTGAAACGACATGTAGAAACGAAGCATCCGACGGAATATGGGTTTGACCGCTCTCAAACACAATTATCTAGATTTTCTAGCAGTAGTAGTACCGATTCTGGTTTATTTTTATATTCAGATAATAAATTAAGAGAATCATTAGCTAAATTTGTTTCCGTAGAACATCTTTCTTTTAGTTTTGGATCTAAATGCACATTTGAAGATTTGTGTAAAGAATCTCTTAATCCTGCTGCTAAACGTGTACCTAGGACTACACTAACTCGTACAATTAAAAGATTAGTAAAACAAGGAAAAAAAATTTAATTGAAGAATTTAGTAAATTAAATAATAAAGTTTCTTTATGTTCCGATATTTGGAGTGATCATTGGCAACCTCATTCTTATATGGGTATAACATGCCATTGGATTGATAACTCTTGGATCCTTCAAAAGAGATTATTAGCTTATAGAGTTTTTGATGAATCACACACTGCTCATAACATTGCACAATTATTACACATAGTTTTAGAAGAATATGGATTGACTCATCAAATATTTTCAATATCATTAGACAATGCTAGTTCTAATACCGCTTCAATAGATAAATTAAAATATATTTGTCAACCTGTCATTGGTGGTTTATTTTTTCATATTCGTTGTGTATGCCATATTTTAAATTTATGTGTTCAAGATGGATTAAAACTTTTACAAAATTATATTCAACCAATTAGAACCGCAATTTCATACTTATGGTCTCATCCTTCTATGATGAAACAATGGGGTAGATTTTGTAAAGTTAATGGAATGCGACCAAAAAAATTTCCACGTGATGTTCCAACACGTTGGAATTCAATATATCAATTATTACAAGATTTTTTTCAATATAAAGATTTATTATGTTTATTTTTTGCACAAAATAGTAATACTAATATATATTTATTTTCACAACAATGGAATATTTGTAGTAGTGTTTGTGAAATTTTAAAAGTTTTTAACGATGCAACTGAACAACTTTCTGGTGTTTATTATCCTACTGCTCATTTAATTTTAGTAAATTTTTGTAGTATAGTATGAATATTAAATGAATATTTAAATGATGAAGCTTTAACTTTATGTATAATAGTTATGAAAACTAAATGGGAAAAATATTTTTATTTAATTCTTGAAATTTATTTAATTGCATTTGCTTTAGATCCTATATTTAAATTAGAAGTTTTACAAGAAATATTAACTTTATATTATGACGCATTAATTCCTATTAAGGATTCTTCCTCTCCGGATCCAGCTAATATTGTATATAATATTAAAAATTATTTATATGATCTTTATAATGAATATTATGTTAAATATGGAACACAAACTAATATTTCTGAAACACAACAACCTACTACTACTAATTTAAAACTTACAAAAGCCCAACTTTTATTAAAAGAATGGACGAAATGTCCACGAGGATCCTCAAGTTCCACACAGGAACTTCAGAATTATTTTACGACTTCTTTTGATTTTAATGAAGCAGATAGCGAAGACTTCAACATCTTGAAATGGTGGTCACAGAAGGCTCAAAGCTTTCCTGTTCTCTCCGTGATCGCAAAAGAAATTTTAGCTTCTCCAGTGTCGACTGTTGCTGTGGAGCAGACGTTCAGTGCCGACGGCAACATATTAGATGAACGACGATCAACCATGTCTCCCGACTCATTGGAAGCTCAAGCATTACTTGATGATTGGACCAAAGTCGAGAAGCGAATCCAAGGAATGCAACTTTCAGAAGACGAAGCCGAAGAATTTGATACCGAAGGAACAAATACAATGGGAACGGGAGGAAATGCAAGTGAGTGAGAAATGTAAAAATGTAAAAGGGTAAAAATGTAAAAGAACTACGTGGGCTTTGATTCCCCTATACTCTAAGGGGATACGTAGGCAACTTATATAAGTGCAAGCCCTTTTTTAATAAAATTTATTTTTTTAATTTTTATTTTTTTTTAATATAATAATCTTGAACCGTGCCGAACCGTGGCGAACCGTAAACCGGACCATGCACCGGCGGTTCCGAACCGTGAACCGTAACCGTCTTGGGCGGTTAAGGTTAAGGGTCGATGATCCAGGCGTATGATTTATAGAAGGGTCGAGAGCTCGGCCGGGTTCGATTGCCGATCTGAACCGGTGTTAAATGGGTCAGGACCAAGGATTACCCCGAAGTCGGGATCTCCGATGTCGGGATCCTCGAGGTCAGCCTTCTGAGGTCGGGATCCTGGAGGTCAGCCTTCTGAGGTCAGGATCCTTGAGGTCAGCCTTCTGAGGTCGGGATCCTTGAGGTCAGCCTTCTGAGGTCGGGATCCTTGAGGTCAGCCTTCTGAGGTCGGGATCCACGGGGTCGGGATTCTCTAGGTTGATCATCCGAGGTCGGAATCCTCAAGATCGGCCGTCCAAGGTCGGCCATCTGAGCCCTGGATCCTCGAGGTTGGCCGTCGGAGGTCGGGGCACTCGGAGCCGATCGGCTAAGATCGAGACGATCGGGGCAGGTCGTTCGAGGTTAGTCCCTCGAAGTCTACTAACCGAGGTCAGGTATTTATGATTGCATGGAGATATCCGGACAACTACGAGCCTCCCCTATTACAGGAGCTTTTCTTATCAGATATTCAGAAGATAACCCCTTCTGACACAACCATTGCCTGACAAAGCCCTGACAAAGCCATCAGTAATTAAAGAGGGACAGAAGAGACAACTCCAGTATGGTGTCAAGCGGCTGTAATAGTCTCTCAACATTAAGGTGGCTGTCACTATCATAATCTGTCGATCGATCTTCTCTTAATGAGACATGACAGCTCGCGCATGGGAATACCTTTCCTCCCCCTATATAAACCCCACTTGAACCTCTGAAAAAAGATCGCTGTTATTTTGCAACCACTCCACCATATTGAGAGCCCTGTTTCGGTCCGACCTCTCAAGCTAAAGCAGACCGGGTCGGCTTGGTTAGACCGAGTCATCCAAGGAAGAACCGATCTTCGCTTGTCGACAGGATCAAATTTGACGCCGTCTGTGGGAATCACGCCTGATCGAAAGCCGAAGATGAGTGAATCCAACCGGGTGACCATTACTCTTTCGCAAGAAGACTTGGAGCTGCTAATAGAAGCTAGAGCCAGGAAATTGGCAGAGGCACAACAAGCGGCCGCTCGACTCGCTCAACCGGGCCCGGCTGAGCCGACTGCTCGGGTGGGCACTGAAGGAGGGGCTCGACAGGATGAGAGTCCTCACTTCCACTGGGCACTGTTCGGCCCGGCCGAGGGAGCCGGGCAATCGGACCCTCACGAGGCTACATCCAGCCGTATCAGAGCTAACAAAGGGAAGGCGCCCCTTGCGCCGACCTCAGTGGAGCGTACGGGATTCCCCTTTTCCACCCAGATCTTGCAGGAACCCTTGCCCAAACATTTCAGACTCCCATCCATTGCTGAATACGGGGGAGCCTCGGATCCCGAAGAGCATTTAATGAAGTTTGAGAACGCTTCAATGCTTCATCAATATTCCGATGGAGTAAAGTGCCGAGCTTTCCTGACCACCCTGTCCGGATCGGCTCAACGATGGTTCGACAGACTGCCGGAGGGATCCGTAAAAGAATTTTCTGACTTCAAGAGGTTGTTCCTTCAACATTTCGCGAGCGGCAAGAGACATCACAAAACCAGCCTCAATCTTTTTACCCTGAAGCAGGGCTCTAAAGAGCCCCTCAAAGCATACATCAGAAGGTTCAACCAAGTCGTCTTGGATGTACCCACTGCCACATCTGAGGTGTTAGTCAGTGCCTTTGCGCAAGGCTTGCAGGAGGGGGAGTTCTTCAGATCCTTAATCCGAAAACCCCCGAAAGACTTCGAGGGTCTCCTAGGCAAAGCCAGCAAGTACGTGGATGTAGAAGAAGCACAAGTCGCTAGAAGGCCGGAGGTCAGACCAGCACCCAAGGTCCCCCAGCATCATCAGCGGAGTGCGCCTCCCGGAGGACCTCTCAGAAGTCCCAGAGCTATGGGACACCGACAAGGAACCGAAAGGGGAATAGTGCAACAAGTGGCCCAGGGTTGCTTCCCGTCCAGATGGCAACCCTACTGCTCTTTTCATAATAGCCACACCCATGACCTGCAAGATTGTTGGCAGGTCGGTCGAGGCCGAGGCCGAACTGGCCGAGGTAGCCCGAGAGGGGCTCATCAGGGGGGTGGTCGGGGCCGAGGGAGAGCATCGCCTAACCAGCACGAACCTCGTGATCGACTAGCCGCCCCTACAGCCAGGCAGCTATTCCCGACTCCGGGTTCGCCCGAGCTGGGGAACGCTAGTGAAGAACAGGCCAATCAGCAAAACTCTGTGCACGGGTCCATCAACGTCATCTCAGGCGGGCCCACTTATGGAGATTCCAACAGAGCTCGGAAATCACAGGCCCGGCGGTTAGACGTCTACCAAGTGGGTTGCAGCTCCACGCAAGCCCAAGGGCCGCAAATCAGTTTTGGTCCCTCAGACTTACAAGGAGTAGAGGTACCTCATGAGGATGCCCTGGTCATCACGGCGATCATAGCTAATTATCAGATTCATAGGACTATCGTGGACACGGGGAGCTCGGTAAACATTCTGTACTTGAGAGCTTTTGAGCAATTGCAGATTGAGGCCACTGAGCTTCGACCCGTGGCCACACCTCTGTTTGACTTCACGGGAAATGAAGTTCAGCCCTTGGGTCAAATCAAATTGGCCATCTCACTTGGTGAAGAACCTCTAAGGAGGACTCGGTGGTCTACCTTCCTGGTAGTGGACGCCCCCTCGGCCTACAATGCCATCTTGGGCAGACCGGTGTTGAACGAGTTCCGAGCTGTGGTGTCCACTTTCTACTTGAAAGTCAAATTTCCGGTGGGAGATCAGGTCGGCGAAGTCAATGGAGATCAGAAGGCTGCTCGTCGATGTTACGTGGATGACGTCCGAGTGGAGGTTAGTAAAACCCGCCGATCTGCAACGGCCCATTGTAACATGATGCATTCCTCTCAGCCATCTCCATGGGCTGAGTTGATAGAGGAAGAGGAAGAGGTCCAGCTCTTGCCTGACCGGGAAGAAACTAAAGTGAAGATAGCTCCCGGATTATCACCCGACCTCAGGCGACAGTTGGTAGAATGTCTGACCCAGAACAGAGATGTATTCGCCTGGTCCCAACAAGATCTTAAAGGGGTCAGACCCGAGGTCATGGAACATAAGCTGCATGTGTACCCTGACGCCCGACCTGTGAAGCAGAAGAAAAGAGATTTTAGCCCTGAGCAGAATAAGATCATTCAGGCAGAGGTAAAGAGATTGCTGGAAGCCGGGCACATCCGGGAAGTCCAGTTCCCAGCTTGGCTGGCCAATGTGATGTTGGTCTCCAAGCCGGGCGACAAATGGAGGGTCTGTATCAACTTTAGAGATCTTAATAGAGCCTACCCCAAAGACTGCTACCCGCTCCCCCGAATAGATCAGATGGTAGACTCTACCACCGGAAGTGAACTTATCTGCATGCTCGATGCTTATCAGGGATATCACCAAGTCCCATTGTGCCCGGATGACCAAGAGAAGGTCAGTTTTGTCACGGCTGAAGGTACCTATTGTTACAAGGTTATGCCCTTCGGGCTCAAGAACGCGGGGGCAACTTATCAGAGATTGATGAATAAAGTCTTTAAGGAGCAGCTCGGGAGGAACGTGGAAGTATACGCAGATGGCATCCTCATCAAGTCCTCCCAAGCCGCCGACCTCATAGCCGATGTAAGGGAAACCTGCTGCACCCTGCGAAGGTACGGCCTCAAACTCAATCCTGCAAAATGTTTGTTCGGGGCCAAGAGTGGGAAGCTCTTGGGCTACATCCTGACCGAGCGAGGAATAGAAGCCAATCCGGGTAAAGTGAAAGCCCTGCTAGACATGCCACCGCCTAAAAATCTAAGGGAGGTTCAGCGCCTGACTGGAAGAATCACGACCTTATCCCGGTTCATCTCCCGGTCGGCCGATAGAAGCCTGCCATTCTTCAAGATCCTGCGCAAGGCCTCCAAATTCCAGTGGGATGCCGAGTGTGACCGAGCTTTCGAAGAGCTGAAAGCTTACTTGGTTAGTCTGCCTGTGCTAGCCAAGCCAGAAGAAGGAGAACCACTGTATGTTTATTTATCTTCTACTGAGGGAGCTGCGAGCGCTGTACTTGTAACCCAGAAACAGACCGAACAACAACCGGTCTATTTCTTTGGGCACTTATTCAAAGAGGCCGAGTGTAGGTATACTACACTTGAGAAATTAGCTTATGTCCTGGTGTTGATGGCTCGGCGACTGCGACCCTACTTTCTGGCACATCCTATCCGAGTGCTGACTAATAGCACACTCGGGAAGATCTTGATCAATCCTGAAGTCTCAGGTCGGATGGTCAAATGGACAACTGAACTGAGTGAATACGACATTCAGTACCAGCCCCGAACGGCGATCAAAGCTCAGGCCTTGGCAGAGTTCCTGAGTGAGCTTCATACTGAAGAAGAGGAGGGGGTCTGGAAAATATACGTGGATGGGTCGGCCACCCGGGTGGGGAGTGGCTTAGGCATTTTGATGATGTCTCCTAAAGGAGACCCCATTCATCTCGCGGTGCGGCTAGAATACCAAGCCACCAATAATCAGGCGGAGTATGAGGCCCTCTTGGCAGGCCTCCAGGCGGCCAGACAGGTCGGGGCCACTCGGGTCATCCTGCATTCCGATTCTCAGTTGGTGACTCAACAGGTGGCCGGGCGGTTCGAAGTAAATGACGCAACTCTGCAGACTTACGTAGAAGCATATCAATAGTTACAATCAGAGTTTCAAGAAGTCCAGATTGTACAGATCCCCCGAGGAGACAATGTCAAGGCGGACGAGTTGGCTAGGCTGGCTAGCTCGGTCCGACCATGGGTCTTCCCCAAACCTTCACCCCAGGTCATGCTGGTGGCTCAAGTTGAGAGGGAAGCAGAAATAGAAATAGAGGGAGACTGGAGAGCTCCATTCATCGCCTACCTGAAAGAGGGGACTCTTCCAGACAACACCGAGCAAGCTCGGATGTTGAAGATCAGAGCAGCCCGATTCACCCTGATAGGAGACGCGTTGTATAAGCGGGCTTTTTTCCGACCTCTAGCCAGATGCCTCGGGAAGGAAGACGCGGATTATGTGCTCAGAGAAGTGCATTTGGGGTGCTGCGGAAATCATTCAGGAGGTCGGTCCATGGCTCGGAAGGTTCTGCTGGCCGGTTACTTTTGGCCGACCCTCCAAAAGGATGCAGAGAAGATAGCTCTTTCTTGTTTATCTTGCCAGAAGTATCAAAACCTATCACACCGACCGGTGGAGATGTTGCAAACATCCACCGTATCTTGTCCTTTCGATCAGTGGGGCATGGATATAGTGGGACCCTTTCCCAGGGCAGCCGGTCAGAAAAAATTCCTGTTGGTAGCAGTAGATTACTTCTCCAAGTGGGTCGAGGCAGAAGCCCTGGCTCGGATCACTGAGCAGGCGGTGAAGAAATTCCTTTGGCAGAATATTTTGTGCCGGTATGGCATACCTCATAAGCTGGTATCAGAAAATGGTCGGCAATTTCAAGGTCGGGTAATCAGAAACTGGTGCAAAGAATTTGGGATCAAGCAGGCCTTCACTTCCGTGGCATACCCTCAGAGTAATGGCCAGGCCGAGGTCGCCAATAGAGAAATCCTGAAAGGGCTCAGAGCTAAGCTGGATCAGGTCGGGGGGTCCTGGGTGGATGAGCTGCCCGGTGTCCTATGGGCCCTTCGGACCACACCTAAAGAAGGGTCAGGATGCACTCCCTTCCAGTTAGTATATGGGAGTGAAGCGGTAGTCCCCATGGAGGTCGGTTGTGAGTCGGACAGAAGACAATTGTATGGAGAAGACAATGCGGAGAAAAGACGAGCTGAACTAGATTTGATCGAGGAGGTCCGCGCTAAGGCTGCAGTTCGTATGGCCGCTTACCAACAAAGGATGCGGAATAGATACAACCAACAGGTCATACCTCGACATTTCCAAGTGGGGGACAAGGTATGGAAAAGAGTCAAGCCAGTTGGAGAAGTAGGTAAGCTGGAGCCTCCATGGAGTGGTCCGTTCCTGGTGGTCGAGGCGCTGGGGTCGGGAGCCTATTATCTACAGGATGCTCAAGGAAAGCGACTCGGAAGACCTTGGAGTGCAGTGCATTTAAAATTGTACCGTGAGGAGAGTAGAGAGGAATAACTCTTGTAACTGTAATCAGAAAAAGCGATGATAAAGACCAACTCCAGCTTTCCAGGGGAAACAACCAACGACAAGTTATAAGTGGGCTTGCTCTCACGCACCCACCGGATCGGCGCCGATCGGGCGTGGCGTCCCACGTTCGGTCGGGCCCGGTCGCGCGTGGCGATCTACGTTCGATCAGGGTAAGTCGGACGGTGTCCAGACTCTTGCTAAGGCAAGTTATAAGTGGGCTTGCTCTCACGCACCCACCGGATCGGCGCCGATCGGGCGTGGCGTCCCACGTTCGGTCGGGGCCCGGTCGGGCGTGGCGATCCACGTTCGATCAGGGTAAGTCGGACGGTGTCCAGACTCTTGCTACGGCAAGTTATAAGTGGGCTTGCTCCTCACGCACCCACCGGATCGGCGCCGATCGGGCGTGGCGTCCCACGTTCGGTCGGGCCCGGTCGGGCGTGGCGATCCACGTTCGATCAGGGTAAGTCGGACGGTGTCCAGACTCTTGCTAAGGCAAGTTATAAGTGGGCTTGCTCTCACGCACACACCGGATCGGCGCCGATCGGGCGTGGCGTCCCACGTTCGGTCGGGCCCGGTCGGGCGTGGCGATCCACGTTCGATCAGGGTAAGTTGGACGGTGTCCCAGACTCTTGCTAAGGCAAGTTATAAGTGGGCTTGCTCTCACGCACCCACCGGATCGGCGCCTATCGGGCGTGGCGTTCCACGTTCGGTCGGGCCCGGTCGGGCGTGGCGATCCACGTTCGGTCAGGGTAAGTCGGACGGTGTCCAGGCTCTTGCTAGAAGACAGACATGATTCATTATCTTTCTGTAATATATATCGCCGAGTCATGGTGTCCGCCCAACCGAGCGAACTCACCAGGTCGGGTCATACTCTTGACCGACTATCGCCTCTAAGTCAAAGTACCGATCTGACTAAGCTATGATCCCGAGTCGGGGAAAAGGCCAGGATCAGAAGAATAGCCACGCGAATCGCCTTGCACTCAACACTTAGCTAAATTTTCGAGTTGGACTAAAAGATCGAACTAAGGAAATTCGGATGAATACCTCGAGTGATCGACAATATGCGAATGCTGCAGACAAGAGGTGCTCAGTAAGAATCTCGCACATGGCAAACGGCTGAACGAAATTAAGAAAAAGAAAAATTTGCAGAAATAAACTAAGGTCCAAGGCCATTATAAAATTAGGCCTTGAAGGCCAAGTCATGAAGTCGAATATCATTACAGAAATTTGAAGAACCTAAGGACGAGAAGGAAACGGACTGGGCACCAGCTCGGGCAAGAGAAGGTCGGGGCCGCCAAATTAAGTAAGCTTAGGAAAGTTAACCTAGGTGAAGGGAGGAAAGGCATCTTCCGGAATCGATGCCTTAATCTGCCTCAGCGTCACCGCATCTGGGGGAAGGTCCTCGGGAAGATGGCCGGCCTCGGTTAATTGCTGGATGGCGCCTATGGCTCCGTACTAATCATGCCGCCAGTCCGCTCAGAAATCAGATTCAGGAAGGAGTCTGACTGAAGGTAGGCTACTCGGGCGGCTTCAATCCGAGCCGACTCACCTGACTTATAATCCTCCAGTTCCTTCCTGAGTCGGGCAAGCGCACCTTCCTGTCCCGAGATGGTGGTTTCTCGAACAGCCAGTTGCGCCTCTTGGCCCACTATCTGCATCTCCAAACCCCGCATTGTCTCTAGGTGGGCAGCCAACTCTGTCTCTTTGTTTTTCAGGGCAAGCTGAGTTTGGTGGTGAGCCGCAGCCGACTCCTTTAATTTCAGTTGGAGTCCCTTAGCATCGGTGGTCATCTTGGCCAAGTCAGTGTGGGCTCGCTTATATCGGGACTTGAGGGTCTTATTGTCGCCCTCCAGATGAGCCACCCGGCTAGTTAGGCGAGCTGTCTCCGCCGCGGACTGAGACATTAGCCTTTGCTCTTCCTCCGAGCGAGCCTCCAACTCAGACACATGAGACCGCAAGGCGGTTATCTTCGAGCGCAACTGGTCCAGACCCGGATCACCCGAAGGGAGGTTGCTCTGCGCCACTTGGGCTTCCAGGTCTCTTACTCGTCTCTCGGCCTCCCGGCGCGCCCGGGTGTTGTCCACCAACGCCCGGCTCGCCGCGTGACTCAGTGCCCATTGCTGCATAGTGAGATGGAAGCCATGAGTATAAACATAGACAACCAAGGAAGGGGAGAAGGTACCTGAGTCATTCCCGTGAAGAAGTGATCTGCCAAAGTAACGACGTCAATTGCAAAAGACGCTGCCCATCCCTCCTCCCAGCCCGAGACCAGGTTATCATGCAAGTTCAATGGCTGGGGCTGGACGGTCGGAGCCAGAGCAATAGCTGAAGGCACTTGAACGTCCACGGTGGACCTCGGTGGAGAGTTCATGGACAAAAGGGTTTCAGCTGCGTCGGTATGGGCCGTGCCCGACCGAGGGACGGAAAGACGAGGCGCGGACCTTGAGGTCGATGCGCCGGACGGTATTGTCACAGGAGTAGGAGGTCGGGCCGTCGACCGAGGTGCTGTCTGGGCCAGAGCCCGAGGGGCAGATAGGGGAATCACAGGGGCCAAAGCTGAGCTCGGAGTCGGGAGTTATGGGCTGGCCGCAACTTGAGCAGGGTGAGAGGGCGGTGTGGCTTGACCTTCCACGGTTGGTTTAGGATACGAGGATATATCCACGCGGTGAACCAACCGGCGGCGCTTTCGGACCAAGCCAGAGGAAGTGGTCGGGTCCGTTTCTTCCCCTTCTGCCTCCGACGGGGCAGAGGTTTCTTCACCTGTCGCCTGAGTGGTGACCCCAGCCTCCTCAGTCAGGAGATCGTCTCCGGGGTCGCTGGCAGCAACTATCAGCGGCTCAGGATATGAGGCAACAGCAGTAATGGGCGGCACCGCACGAGCGGCTGCTAGCTGGGCAGCCAGAGCCCTCATGGCTTCATCCTCCCGATCCAGTACCGCGTCAACCCTAGCGCTAAACATAACTTCGGCTGCACAAAAGAAAAAATTTTTAGTCAGCACTAGCAAGTTTACTAAGCTAACAGAAACGTACCGAGGGTGCCAGGCAGCTCCGCCGGGACTTGGCTCAGCTGGAAGAGGTATAGCATACCCTCAATCAATAGCTTGCCCGCATGATATCGGGCTCCCCCAAGTTTGGAAACTGCCGACCTGTAGCTCGGTTCCGAGCGAATGTTCTTGGGAAGCTGAGGATGGTTTGGCAGGTTCTCCACCCAGTCGGTGGGCCAGTTCGGTCGGGGGAGTGTTTGTATGTAGAAAAAATGAGATTTCCAGCCTTTGTTAGAGGAAGGAACTTTCTCTAGGAAGGCGGAGTTGATACGGGCTTGGAAATAAAAATTTCCAGGTTCTTGCTTCTTAAGATAATAAAAAAAGTGGAACACTCGAGGTTCCAGCAGAATTTTGCGCGCGGTGAAGATGATCACGGCACCGCACAAGATACGGATGGAGTTGGGAGCCAACTGAGACAAAGAGATCTGGAAATAACGACAAATCTCTCGGAAGAAGGGATGCAAAGGAAAACGCAGGCCGGCTGATAATTGATCGGTGAAAACGGTGAAATAACCCAAGGGAGGCTCGTGTGCCCGACCCCGGCGGTCGGGATGAATTATAGAGTGGTCTTCGGGGATCAGGTATTCTATACGTAAGGTTTCTACCTGACCTAAAGTAAGAGAAGACCGGGTAGATAAATACCAAGGCTCGGGGGGTGCAGACGGAGGTGCAGAAGACGATGCCATCAAAATAAAGTCAGAAAAGACACGACAAGGGCTCGGCAAAAAGAAAGAGTACCTAGAAAACGAGGTTCGCCGGAAACACAGTTCGCCGAAATCACTGTAGTCAGGGCGGAGGTCGGACCAGAATCGGATGAGAAAGCGAAGGTCAGAGTAAAAAGAGGCGAAATGAGGGCAAGCCTATTTATACTATGGGTAAAACCAAGAGGACCGTCCGATGAAGAAGAAGAAAAGGGCGGGATAAAAGCCTTGCCGTCTGATCCCTGTCTTTTCCCACACCTCGAAGCCTTACTCGCACGACGCCTCGGCCATGCCTGTGACGTTTCGCTATTCGAGACATCCAGTCGGGAAGCGACACGCGCCCTCGCATTAATGAGGGTTTAATGGGAGATTTGATGAGAGATATGACATTAAATGGAAGGATCGACCGTACGAGGTGACGCGCGGGAAGACAAAAAAGGGGAAAGCCGACCGAGCAAGGAGCCTAGTCAGTCGGATTACACTCCTCTTTCGACTAGACTTGAGAGGGAGGCTTGTGATCCAGACGTATGATTTATAGAAGGGTCGAGAGCTCGGCTGGGTTCGATTGCCGATCTGAACCGGTGTTAAATGGGTCAGGACCAAGGATTACCCCGAAGTCGGGATCTCCGATGTCGGGATCCTCGAGGTCAGCCTTCTGAGGTCGGGATCCTGGAGGTCAGCCTTCTGAGGTCGGGATCCTTGAGGTCAGCCTTCTGAGGTCGGGATCCACGGGGTCGGGATTCTCTAGGTTGATCATCCGAGGTCGGAATCCTCAAGATCGGCCGTCCAAGGTCGGCCATCTGAGCCCTGGATCCTCGAGGTTTGCCGTCGGAGGTCGGGGCACTCGGAGCCAATCGGCTAAGATCGAGACGATCGGGGCAGGTCGTTCGAGGTTAGTCCCTCGAAGTCTACTAACCGAGGTCAGGTATTTATGATTGCATGGAGATATCCGGACAACTACGAGCCTCCCCTATTACAGGAGCTTTTCTTATCAGATATTCAGAAGATAACCCCTTCTGACACAACCATTGCCTGACAAAGCCCTGACAAAGCCATCAGTAATTAAAGAGGGACAGAAGAGACAGCTCCAGTATGGTGTCAAGCGGCTGTAATAGTCTCTCAACATTAAGGTGGCTGTCACTATCATAATCTGTCGATCGATCTTCTCTTAATGAGACATGACAGCTCGCACGTGGGAATACCTTTCCTCCCCCCTATATAAACCCCACTTGAACCTCTGAAAAAAGATCGCTGCTATTTTGCAACCACTCTACCATATTGAGAGCCCTGTTTCGGTCCGACCTCTCAAGCTAAAGCAGACCGGATCGGCTTGGTTAGACCGAGTCATCCAAGGAAGAACCGATCTTTGCTTGTCGACAGGATCAGTCGACCTCCCATGAATCGTCGAACCGGCGGTTCCGAACCGTCGAACCGTCGGTTTCGAACCATTGATCGGATCTAGTTCCACCGTTGCCTTCTTCTCCTCTTCCCTCCCATCTCTCTGCTTCTCGTGCTACAGGAGTAGCAACTTCGGCATCCTCTCCTGTTGTAGTCTCAGTATCATCTTCTGATCCTTCGGGTTCAGAGCCGAGCAAATCCTAGAAGAATTTCAAGAGATCAAGCTTGATCAAACTCGAAAATCATCCCAAAGCACGTACGGATCAAGCTTTGGAAAATACAGAATTAGGCCCGGAGATATCAAGAAACACGTACGAGGGTAGAAAAAATAGATTACAACCTCAGGCCCCGCTGGACCGCTTTGCCACAATGGCATCTCCAAAGTGCCGCAATTGGTGTAGACTCTCATCGGAGACCCGATGGCCGATCACCGATGTCCGCCGGCACTTCTTATTCCTCTGCCTTATCTCGCCTCGTCGAGTACATCTTCGACACCTTCGTGCGATCGCAGCCACTCGCCACATCTCGAAATCTGGCACTGGATCTCCAATCTCGAGGCCTAGCATTCGCGATCGCCAGCGCTGAGATCATTAGCTTAACTTAACAATTGCACTGCCAGCGAGTGGTCGAAATACTATCCTGCAAATCAAATCGAAGACGTGTGAGGATTTTTACAAGGAGTGACGCTTTGACTCTGCCATTCGTTTGTTTTTCTTTCGCTACTTTCCCCGCAAAGAGCTTTTTCTTTTCCCGCCCTCGTATTCTTTTCTTTTTGCTTTTTCGTTTCTCTTACCTTTCCCTATGAATCTTCTGCCCTCGTTAATTCCTTTCCTGTCCTTAGCCAGTTAGCCTTAGGGAAAAAAGACCAAGATTTGTAAAGCTTAAAGTTTGAGGGGCTAAAGTGAAAGTGTTTTCTCTGTTTGGGGAAATAACCAAATCTTACGAATCAAAACCCCATTTTTATTGTTTTTGGGTTCAGTCGTGAGCGAGCCGAGTGGCGAGGGATGGCGGACTACGGCAAGAGCGATGGGAACACCAATCGGTTCTTCGTCGCCGTTCATGTAGGTGCTGGCTTCCACTCTCCCACCAACGAAAAGGCCTACAGGAGAGTGATGAAGCGCGCCTGCCTCGCCGCCGCCGCGGTTCTTCGCACGGTATTCTTCGCTCCTTTTTTTCCTTTCCTGGGAGTCGCCCTTTTTCTACTCCAACGTCTCTCCTCACTATCTTTTTGGGTTGCGATCCTGAGGGAAGAGCAACTATCTGGTCGATTGAATCCACTGTTTTGGCTGTGTTTGTGAACGTCAATGGCTGTTACAAGTTGAATTTTTTACGACTTGGAAAAGAAACCCAAGTAAATGAAAAATCTAGTCCACTTGGGTTCGTTCTTCTTATCTATCCTTATGATTAATGTTATCGTTTGGAGTTCTGACCTCCAAACTTCAAACGGACCACCACTTCGGAAATTGCATTTATATTTCTTTGAAAAATAACAAATATGTAACTACCTATATCTACCGCCCAAAACCAAGTTAAAATTATTTTTCATGATGATTATTGATTATTTAAAAGTATACAAAAAAATTAAATTCTTGAACGCACCTTACTTTTTATGAAGCAAAAATTTATCTTGCATTAGTTGTAGTTCTGCGGTTATTGGTGTCCATTATAGTTCTTTTGGCAAACAGTGATCAAACAAATAAGTAGAAAGAGATGAATATTTTGTATATGCCACCACTGTACCATCTGTTTATTAACTTTGTATTTATAATTTTCTTAATTACTCAAACATATAAAACTTTAGATACCTCCAATGACTTTATCTTTCATCGAACTTAAAGTTTTGCTACATTGGTTTCCATGAATAGTCATGTCCATTGAAACTTGAGCTGCTAGTTAAGAAGTCTAAATGAATTTGTAGATACATTTTTAATTTTAACTTTTGCAATATGCTTGAATTGAAATGAGATCTATGAAAATAATTAATTTTCCAATTGTAACTTTTCCTTTTCAGAAAAGAGTTTTTCCTTAATTGATATACTGTTGTTCGGATGGCAGGTCTGCTTGCACCACTTGAGTTTTAGTTCCAATGTATTATGATATACTGCCATGCAAGGTTTATCATCTTGGTAATGTACCTATATGAGTCCATGTTGGATATTGTGTATAGATGATATATGGATCAGTACGCCACAAGACGGCCCAGTGTCAGGTGTCCCTATCTGGGTGTTTTATCTCCATAACCACTGAGACAGCTAATTATGTATAAAATGAGCAGAGGTTATTTTTAAGTGTTTTTTTCTTCTGTTATCGTTTAAAATTTAGGTTCTTACCATCCTTTGCTACACACTGTTCTGTAAAACTGAACCCTCTCTCTCTCTCTCTCTCTCTCTCTCTCTCTAACTAGTCATTTGTTGATCATTGCAGGTAGGACTCAATGACATAGACTGAGCATTAGGCAGCAGTATAGCACTTTAAATTAGTTGTTATACCTTGAAAGAGTACAGCAGGTGGTTCCTGTGGACCATCCGAAACTGGATATTTGAGAATCAACATCATATTATACTGATACGCCCCTCTTGTTTTGAATTGGTATACATGGGTTTCTAGACCATGCTTCCATGGATATATCTTGTACTCTGGTTTTCTAGGTTATAAGCAAAGTAGTCAATCCCGGATCGCGGCGTGTCGCGGCCGACCTAAAAAATGCTATAGCGGTATAGCGGATAGCGGGATGACCGCTATTTAAATACCACATCTTATACATAAGTACATAACACATATAAATGTTCAAATAAAAAAAATCCACAATTAAACTCAATCATCTAATAATTTAAAGGCACATCATATTCATATCATAGTCTAAAATCATCATCATGTATTCATGTTAATGTATAAATAAGAGTCATAAGGCGAAGCCAAAAACAAAATATAATAGTCAAAGTTAGTTCCCATTCCCAAAATGCCAAAACTACTTAAGTTTCTTGGACTATAGAAACTAAAAACATTCTTCCACTCAGACAATGATCAATCATCATCATCATCATCATAATCTCCCACTAGCAAGTTATTTTCGTCACTTTCCCCTCCACTAGAACTAGACTTAAAAATCTCTTCATATTGACCCTCATTCTCATCTGACTCTGTTTCCTCCTCTTCATATTCTTCTTGATCTTGCATAGGCTCTTTCCCTTTCTTTCTTGATAACTTAGCAGTCTTTGCAGCAATAGTAGGAGTAGGTCTCTTTGATGTTGTAGCAAGCCTAGTGTTTTAGAGCGGCTCACTAGCACCTACTGCAATAGAAACATTACCCCATGTCAAACCATCATCATCATCAAACACTAATTCATCCTCAGCACCTTCCTTGTCCATTTGTCCAACCAACCATTCAATCATTCATTACATTCATCGACATCACGAAGGACAATTGGATCAATCACATCTCTACAATCAAAGCGCTCTTTGAGATTTTGATTGTACTTGACATACACCAAGTCTTGCAACTTTTGATGCTCAAGCTTGCTTCTTTTCTTAGAATGAATCTGTTATATCACAAATTCACAATTCAATTAGGCACTAAATGAAACTTTGTAAAGGAGAATAATGTCAAATGTGATAACTAATAATATTTACTTACATGCTCAAAGATGCTCCAATTTCGCTCACATCCCGATGAACTACAAGTCAAACTTAACACCTTGATAGCAAATTTCTATAATGCAGGAGTGGATGATCCATAATTCGTCCACCATTCCACTGTGATTGAAAGTCAATTAATTAGCATTGCTATTTGGCATTTGCTATGTTTATCGATAATCAGTAATGAAATACTGAATACATGTATATCTTAAACTCTTACCAGGAGCAAGTGTATTCCTATGTTTTATTGCAAACTTTGATCCAAACACCCGATCAACCCTCTTGTAATAAGGTAACTCCAATACAATCTTGTCAGCTTCCTCTTCATCTCTAACCAATCTCTCAATACATTTATAGAGTCTTTGCATCACTTCTTCATCAAACTCCATCAATTTGTTGCTATAATAAAACTCCGGGTTTAGAAAATGGCCAGCTACATGCAATGGATGATGAAGTTGTGACTCCCATCTTCTATCAATAATAGCAAAAACATCCTTGTACAACACTTTTTCTTTGAAAACTTGTTAAATAGTTTCCTTGACCCGATTCATTGCGTCATAGATATATCCCATGGCAGGCTTTTTCTCATTATCAACAAGCCTAAGGACATTGAAAAGTGGCCCCATAACCATAATACAAGATTGCACATCATTCTAAAATGAAGCTATCAATACAATATCACTTGCCCTCTTTCCCTTTACTTCTTTGGCTGACTTGGATTTCAACCACTCCTCTGAAGTGAACATCCTCCTAAGGTTGTGCTTCTGTTTGAACAACTTTTGCAAGGTAAGAAAGGTCGTAGCAAACCTTGTCACTCCATGCCTAACCAATTCCATCTTGTTAGTGAACTTTCTCATAATGTTTAAGGCCAATGTGTGGTTGTAGATGAAGCCCACAAGATTTATTCCTCTTGAGATTGTCTTCTTAACTCGAGGAAGCTTTCCAATGTCCTCCAATATCAAGTCCACACAATGTGCAGCACATGAAGTCCAAAAGAGATTCTTCCTCTTAGCTTCAAGTAGTTTGCCTAAGAAGAATCACATTAAATGAAACTAATTAAGTGGCCAATAATTAAAGCAAGTAAAAAAAAGGCAATTAGACTAAGCTAGCAATTCTTATCGGCCAAGACATAATTACTTCCATTGTCAGATATCACCTGAACAACATTTTGTTCTCCAATCTCTTCCACAAACGTATCCAACAACTCAAATACTTTTTCTCCCGACTTCATGCAAGCAGAAGCATCAACACTTCTCACAAACATTGTCCCTTCTGGACAATTCACCATGAAATTGATTACGACCTTATTCTTCCTATCCATCCAAGCATCTGACATAATTGTGCATTCAAATTGCACCCATTGATCCTTATGGCTCTTTAGCATGTCTTTCGTAAATTCCAACTCCTTTTTAATGAGTGGAACTCTCAACTCATGATAACTTAGAGCCTTAAGATGTGGACCATAGTTTCCAACAGCTTCAAGCATCATCTTGAAGCTTTTTGATCTTGCAACGTTGAATGCAATCCCATTCCTATAAAAAATCGAGCAATATATTGGATGGTTCTTTCCCTTGCCTCTTTATCACAAGCATCATTGATGCTTGTTTGCCTATGAGCCTTTCCAAGATTCATTTGTGCTTCACGGTTTTTCAAAAGAAGCAAATCCATGGGGCCGCCTTTCATATTATATCCTTTCTTGGGTGGCCTAAAAAAAGACTCGGCTGTTAATGAAAGTCTCTTCCCACTTCTAATTTGATGAATTTCTCGTACTTCCTCTTGCTCATCTTCATCTTCTTGCATTTCTGCTAAATATGCTTCCTTCAAAGCATTTTTCTTCTCTAAAGCTTCTTTAAGAAGCTGTTTTACATTTGGGGGAACCTTTCTACAATAATCAACATCCCCCGTTACACACATTTGGTGTCTTTTGGCTCTAGTGATTCCACCCGTAGTCACTTTTTCACAAAAATCACAAGTAACACTCTTCCTATTATTAATATCTTTCAAACTATTCCATTTCCATGCAATGTCAATATTATCACTAGTGGGTTTCACTAAACCATGTGAAGATGAAGCAGCTCCTTGTGATGATGTCGCCGCCGCCATGACTAGAACCTAGAAATATGAAACAAATAGAAATATAAAATAAAATAGGGGAATGACAAGAGGAATAGAGGATAGGACAATGAGGAATAAAAGAAAAAAGAAATACAAGGGCTAAAGCTCTAAAGTTTGAGCACTAAATACTAATGATTGAAGCTTAAATAGAGAAAAAATGAAAAAAAAGAGGGCAGAATCTGTTGCAAGAAAGAAAAAATAAAAAAAAAGAGAGGAGAGAATCTGCTGCAAGAAAGAAAAAAAGAAAAACAAATGTTGGAATCGCCGCTGGAATCAGGAGAATAGAGGAAAATAGAGTAGCTGCAATGGAGAATAGAGGAAAGAAGGAAAATAGAGGAAGGAATAAGGATTTAAGAGTCACCTGCAATGGAGAGTAGCTGCCGGAATCGTCGTTGGAATCGCCGCCGGAATCGTCACCGTCGGGAAGAAACAGGAGAAGTCGGCAGCAGCAAAAGCAGGGGAAAAACATCAGTAATGGGTTAAAAAACAGGGTTTATTTTTACCACACATAGTCTTTTTTACCCCTAGATCAAAGCACATGGGCGGCTGGCGCGACACGCGCGATTGGAAGCGCGACGCGACGCACGCGATAGGCGCGCGATTAGCGCGATTTCTTCCCGCACCGCGACGCCCAGCTTGGAGCGGCGTCCTGTAACTTCTTTTTATTATTTATGCCTTATGATTGTAGTGTGCAGTTTCTTTGCCATCCAACTGAAACTAGTTTGTTTTCAATTTGCTTTTAAATTGTTTATGTTCCACTTCAAGTCATGTTGTTTGGTTTAGCTGATGTTTTCTGTTGTTTCTAGGGTAACGGTGGATGCTTAGATGCTGTTTCAGCTGCCATCCAAGTGTTGGAGGTATATTTGATACCTTTTTTGATATTTAAAAATAATTTTCCTATGTAAGCTAGGTTTTTTTTTTTACATAACTTGGCATCTAAATACCTATTGCCTTGTATTTTCATGATAATTCATTTTGTGACAATTCATGGCAGCTAAATACCTATGGCCTTATATTTTCATGGAAGAAAAACATGTGAGACTACCAGCTTTCAGACATTCATATTATATATTTTCTCGAGACATATTCCTCACTACAATTTCATAACAAATACAGACCTATGATCCTTGCAAGAGGATTCTGGAATCTCCTCAAACAGTGGAGAAACCAATTAGTCTATTTTGATTAACAAGTACAGGATTTTCTGGGCTCAGAACTGCACAACCTGAAATTGTTACCTGAGATGAGTCCTCGCTCTGATGATATACTCAAGAGAAATGGATTCAAAGCAAATTAAACACCATTTTCATTTACTGGACACAAAATTGAATCTTGAAAGTGAGATGCATGATAGAGTGAAGAACAATTACCAACCAAGGCCTCATTTGATTTTCAGTACATAATGAACAATAATAAAGAAATGAGAATTGGATCAAAATTTGCACTTTTTTTTTCATTATCATCAAATGGGCTGGGCATGATGTGTAAGACTGTAAATGAACTAGATATTAGTGAATAAGTTTGGTATTTTACTCGATAACTCATTTATGTATGTTCAATAGTAAAAGAATATACAAAGTAAATAAGTTTTAACATTAGTAAGCTTGGTTAGTTGATTTTTATGTAAAAGGTTCATGAACAATTTATGAATACTTATTTATTAATTTAAGAAAATTTAATTATAAATTTATTTCTTATTTTTTATTCAAATACATAAAATTTATAAGTTTTTATAATCTAAAATTATTTATAACATATTAAAATAATAATAATAATAAAAGTTTATTAATGTTTAACTAATTTATAAGGACAACAAATTTATTAGTTGAGCTTGATAAGAAGGTTGAGCTCGGCTTGAGTTTGACAAGATTTCTATCAAACAAGTTCGATAAGTAAATAAATAAGCTTGAATAAGCTCAGCTCGGCTTGATAAGTAAAGAAGTATTTTAATTAACATTTGTACGTCACTGTAAGAAAAACAAAAACTTAGTTTATAAGGAACCAAGGCAAGTAATGCTTAGGATATTTTTTTGGTTTGGTAAACCTAAACTTGTTCAATCCTAATGAATCACAAATTTTGTGCTGAGTGTCAGCCATGCAAGCCACACGATGAAGTGGATTGCATATGCTATCTATATCGTTGCCTAGATAATCTGGCCCTGCATAATGAAGACAACTGCATGTTTCATATGCAACACAGTCCCTGCTTATGCTGCTGCCACCTAAGCCAATCTTTAAAATGTTGATATTGCCAAAAAGATGAAAACTTAATATTTGGAGTTATAATACATTGAATTTCACTCATGATGAGAATATTTGTATACTATCAATTTTTAGTAACAATGATTATGCTGGTAATATTTGTAAAAAAATCTTCTTCAGCAATTTTAGTGTTCACATTCTGTGAATTGTTCAGGACCTCCATATTATGACCAGTGAGATGTATAGTTGCTTACCCATTTCTGGTTTATTGACATACCTAAAACGACCATGATATATACTTTTTCTTTTTATAGGATGATCCAACCACGAATGCAGGCCGAGGTTCAAACTTGACAGAACATGGTCATGTAGAATGTGATGCAAGTATCATGGATGGGTGTTCTGGAGCTTTTGGTGCAGTTGGAGCTGTAAGAGGTAACTTATGATTGAATTCAGACAACTTTTTGTGTCAGAAGAGACTCAGGCCTTGATCCCTTTATTCTCGTAGACCAGGTGTACGAAATGCCATTGAAATTGCTAGAAACTTGGCTAAAGAACAGACAACTGGATCATCCTTGCTTGGTCGAATTCCTCCAATGTAATATTATATCAATATCAACAAAAATGAATGTACATGGTCTTTTTATAGATATTGATTCTGTTTCATATTTGGTGCTTCTGTATATAACTGAGTGCTTATTTTATTCTCATAGCCCTCCAACTTAGTTTCTCCAAAAAATTACTACATCTATATATCAACTATGTCTGAGCTATGCCAGCAATAGTTTAAATTCAGAATAATATAGTAACAAAGTAACAGTGACACTTTCACATTGATGACCTTGCACTATTTTTTTGTCAGTAAGGTTAGTGCTCTTAGAAATTTTCATGTATGTATATCTTTCATGTGCATTGTTTCAAACTTCAGCATCTCATATGGTGAATGTAGTCTGATTTGATCAATTAGCTAGTTACTCGCCTGATGCTTATAGGATCATTCTTAATAGTATAAAACTTGGCAAATTGGCCCTATCTGGATAATCCAAGATTTTATACTGGGAAGGTTGGTTGCAACTGAACCTAGCTACAAGCCTACAATCTTTTTAGAGATTTATCTCTCTTGATTTATTTTTAACATATTTGATTAATAATCACAAGTGTTTCCAAATTTTCATGCAATTTTGGATGATATTTCTGTTGAGTTAAATGTATATCATTGTCTCATCGTCATCAAGCCGGTGTTTGCTCAACTATTTAGTGTTGTTTAGGTGAATCTTATTCTCCATTGATTAATATTTTCTTTGGTCTACCTCCACACCTTATGCACTTTATTAAATGCAACTCTTCTAACTAAATTTTTTTGATTGCCTCTGAGCATGTTATTTTCCCCACTTGAATTTTCTGAGAATAGAAACTGCAGATTTTTTCTTTAGCACATCTCATACAAGGTTGCTAAATTGTAAAGATTTTTTTAGTTATTTGACAAAGAAGGATTACATTGCACTGGTTCCAGCCTACTTGTGTCAAAATTCCATATGTTTTCCTGAACGAACATGTGAAAAATACACGAATTAGATACAAAGTGTACATTATGCAGCATGCCTTTGATCTTGTATTGAACATTCAAAACCACAGCTAGGTCTGATTTTATAGATGTTGTGTGGCCTGACTTCTGTATTCAAACCACTTCATGGTTGGATGGGATTGGACTGTATGATGCATAAATCTGTACTCCATCTGCGTTTGTTAATTCAATGTTCTGCTATCATTTCAATCTCTGTGGTGTAACTAACTATTATTCTATTTGGAACTCATTCAGGTTCTTGGTTGGTGAAGGCGCACGAGAATGGGGCAAGTCAAAGGGCATAACTATGCCTGTTAGTATTTCAGAAGCAGAGCTTGTATGCCATCCTTTCTTTTCCCTATTTTGTCTTTTTTTTCCTGATGGATTGTGCTGCTGAACTAAACTGTTGGTGTCTTGATTGTGTGTAATATTGTGTGTTTATTTGCTTTTGCTTATTTGCCTTACCTGCTAGGCTGATAGTAACTTTTGATTTTGAACCAGTGGCTGGTGACCGAAAAGGCAAAATCACAATGGATTAAGTACAAATCAATGCTTGCCGATGCTGAAAAAAAGAGTGAATGTCCTGATAAAATGCCCACGGTTGCTTGTGGTAGCGCAGCTTTGCTAGAAGGTGCTCTTAAACTGTGGTAGCTTTGCATCATAGTAAAATATAAAATTCTTTGCCACATTCGTTTTTTGAAAATGATGAGTGAACAAGAATGGTCACGTCAATCAGATTAAGCACAAAAATATCATTATCCTTTCTCCCTAGACATCATTCGGATGAGAGCCACTCTCCCAATACTATGATACCAGAATGAGAGTACTCCAATCAACTCCTCTACACACTACCCTCCCATACAAAACAACTAAACACCCATTTAAGTTACATGTTCTTACTCAAATACCACCAGAGTAAGTACCCAACAGTAACACAACAAAAGCACTTGAAATGTAAAGCAATTTCAAGCCCATCCATAGCCCGAAGAGGCCAAATGGCTGGGAGCTAAAAGCAATCATCAAATTCCAGTAACAATAGAAACAGAACAATGCAGAAATTGTGTACCCACCAGCATTTCACAATCTGTAGCAACACTGAATTTTTCATTGCCACTCCATCTCAAACGTGCATAATGTCCCAACCATCCCAGTTGGCTGTTGAATCCTCCCAACAAGTGCTGAAGTGTCAGCTCTCCTCACTGGCCTTAGAAAACTCAATCCTCTAGAGGACAGTTGAAGCTAATGTCCCCTACCGAGATCATCTTCAAATCACTAACAGTATATATCCTGCATCTGCATTCTCAGCAAAAAGTACCATCCCGCTATCTTATAAACCAGAACAGATCATGCCCATGTCACCCCTCTGTCACTGTAATACTTGGATAGCAAGAAGTCATGAGTTTTCAGTAGTTCCCTCAAACTTTGAGACCATCTATTATCAGCCTCCACAATCATTCATCCAGATGTTATGTTTGAGATAGTTTTCAACCCAAGGAACCTTACTCAAGTCAAACTGGCTTTGTTAGCCAAATTCACCACCACCTGCATAACAATGCCTTATTGATCAATCTCAGATTTAGTGATCCCAGCTCCCCATACCTTTTTCAGTCTACAGACACTGCTCCAAGAGACTAGGCGGTGAGTTTTTGATTGATCTGACCATTTCCATAGAAAGTTCCTAATTTGCTCCACCTACTGAGAAACCCACTGTGGTAATGCATACACTAATGCCTTCTTGTAACGAAATCCTAAGTGTTGCTACATTTGCAATTAACCTAAAACTAAGGCTTCCTTATATCCAGCCATCCAGGTGTTAATATTGGTATTACTTAAAAATTGCCAAGCATAATTAAAGGGTCTGTGCATCAAATAAATCCAACCTTTAGGATGTGATTTTATTGGTGCTATTAATCAATCACCTCCTGAGGTCCTTCCAAAAATAAACAATATAGCTTACTATTCTTTTCTCCATGGTGCAAGTTGTGGAATTGTTGATGAGCGAATGATATTTATCGGATGATCTTCTGATAAATAATAGTGCACGAACTTATTTTAAATTTCCTTCTAATAATATGTTACTAGGAAGTGAAGTAACTGCTTGATTGTACTATTATTGCACCTATAAAAGAAATAAAATTCAATTGTGTATGTAAGGTATTGTTGAGAGAAAAATGAGAGACATTGGATGAAATTCGTGTGTATTGGATACAATGGAGCTATTGAATTTATAGGGAAGAGTACATAATTATAGAATATTCAGTTATCTTATTTTAGGCTAATTACATAAATGCAGAATCAACCTAATTAATCTTTACTATATTTACAGTATTTTAACATTAATGTAGAATATTCTATCATAAATGTAGAATCAACCTAATTAATCTTTACTATATTTACAATATTTTAACACTCCCCCTCAAGCTGGAGTATATAGGTTATATACACTAAGTTTGTTACATATATAGTTAATTCGATGACCCCTTAGTGACTTAGTGAATATATTTGCTAGTTGATCATGAAAATTGACAAAACATGTAGATATTTCTCCAGATATGACTTTCTCTCTGACAAAGTGACAATCAACTTCGATATATTTTGTCCTTTCATGAAAACCTGGGTTTGAGGCGATATGTAAGGCGGCTTGGTTATAACATATAAGTGACATTTATGTAGCCTCCCCAAATATTAGTTCCTGAAGCAACTGTTTGAGCCATATAAGCTCCTGACTGGCTATGACCATAGCTTGATACTCCTCTGCACTGAATCTGACCATAACATTCTGCTTCTTGCTTTTCCAAGAGACAAAATTATCTCCAACAAATATACAGAACCCAGAAGTAGATCTTCTATCAATGGGAGATCCTGCCCAATCTGCATCAGAATATCCTACGACTCGAGTGTGCCCTTTGTCTTCATACAAAAGACCCTTTCCTGGACCGCCTTTGATGTATCGAACAATACGAGTCACAGTGTCCCAATGTTCCTTACATGGAGAGTTGAGGAACTGACTTACTACATTTACTGCAAATGAGATATCCGAACGAGTAACTGTGAGGTAGTTCAATTTCCCTACTAATTGTTTGTACCATTCAGGATCTGAAAGAGGCTTCTGATTTGGCAGGAGTTTGACATTGGAATCCATGGGGTTGTCGTCTGTCTTTGAATTTAACTTTCCTGTTTCTTCCAGAATATCCATTGCATACTTCCTTTGGGATATGATGATCCCATCTTTGGACTGTGCTACTTTTATCCCCAAGAAATATTTGAGTTTGTCGAGATCCTTCGTCTAGAAATGTTTGAAGAGATGTTGCTTCACCTATGAAATGCCTAGGCGATCACTACTCGTGATGACAATGTCATCAACATAAACAACTAGGTAGATGCAACTAGTAGGTGAGTGGTGATAGAAGACAGAATGGACAGTCTAGCTCCGAGTCATACCAAACTGTTGAACCACAGTACTAAATCTACCGAATCATGCTTTGGGTGACTGCTTGAGGCCATATGAAGATTTCCGTAGACGATATACAAGACCAGAAGACTTCCCCTTAAAATTTAAATATATAAAAATTATATTGGAACATATAAATTTAAAAATTCATATTTAAATATATATATAAATTTAAAAAAATTATAATAAATTTAATTAATTCATATAAATTAGATTTATATTTTGATAATAATTTTTTTTTTCAGTTTTATATATATATATTTTATTCATTGATTATTATTGTTATTGATTTCATTTTTCAGTGGCGTTGATTGAGTTGATTCTATACCATGTCAAATCCAGTAATTCCATTTACTCGAAAAGACATTGTTTGGAGTTATGCATCATGTTCAGATCCTAAAATTCCAAATATTGTCACTTGTATTTTTTGTGGTAAATAACAAATGACAGAATTTATCGACACTAGCTACGTTTGGTTGGAGGCAATAGAAATGTGAAAGCTTGTCCGAAATATCCCGAGCATGTTAAAGAAGAAATTAGAGAGTTCATGCAAAAAAAAGAAGAGTAATTTGAAAAATCAAATGGATGATATTCCTCATTCTGATAATATTGATGATTTGAAAGATTTTGAAGAACATGAAGATGACCATTAAACTAAAGTGAAAGGAAAACGACCAATATCTGATTCAAGCATCCATCCTATGGTCCAAGGTAAAAAGTGCAAACAAACTGGACCTATTAATCTTTATTTTATGAAAGATGTCGATGAAATTGTCAAACAAAGACGTGCAAAAAACAAAGGATAATTTGATGAAAATAAAAAGAAGTTGAGAGATATTGCGGTTGAGAAATTTGTAAGATGGATGTATGATGTTGGAATTCCTTTCAGTGCTGTTAAATATGATTCTTTTGAGCCTTGTAGTGAAGCTATTGGACAATTTGGATCTAGGATGAATCCTCCATCATATCATGAAGTGAGAGTTAAATATTTAAAGAAAGAGTTGGAAAATACGAACTTGCTCCTCAAATCCCACGAAAAAGATCATGATAAGTTTGGGTGTACAATCATTGCAGATGGATGGACAGATAAAAAGGGTAGGACTCTTATAAATTTTTTGGTAAACGATCCCAAAGGAAGTGTTTTTGTTGAATCAGTTGATGCTTCAGGCTATTCTCACACAGCTGACAAGATGTTTGAGTTACTTTCTAAATTTGTGTATCGCATGGGAGAAAAAAATGTGGTTCAGATCGTAACAAATAATGCATGTCAGTGCAGGTAATATTTTAAATATATATTTTTTCAAGTTTCAATTAATAAGTAGATATTTGGATCATATTTTTATTTTTTTAACTAATTTTATTTTTTTTCAGGTCGTCTTTGGAAAATCGATTTCCACACTTGTACTGGACTCCTTGTGCAGCTCATTGTTTAGATTTGTTGCTCGAAGATATATTCAAAATTCCTCAGCTTAGAAAATTGCATGAACGAGCGTTGATGGTGAATGATTATATTTATAACAGACCACAAGTATTGAACATGATGAGAGAGTTTACTGGGCAGAGAGACATGGTAAGAACGGCAAAGACACGTTTTGCAACCGCTTTTTTGACTTTAAAGCGGTTTCATGTACAACAAGCAAATCTGAGAAAGCTGTTTACTTCTGAAAAGTGGGCAAATAGTCGATTTTCGAAGGAGGTTGCAGGAAAACGTGTAGCAGAAGTGATATTAATGCCTTCGTTTTGGAAAAATATGGTTTTTGCATAAAAGTTGGTGGCCCATTGGTGAAAGTATTACGACTGGTAGATGGTGAAAAAAAGATCTCCTATGGGTTATATTTATGAGTTAATGGACAGAGCTAAAGAAGCTATTGTTGCGTTATTTAACAATGATGAAGAGAAATATCAAAGTGTTTTTGAATTCATTGACAAAAGATGGAACATTCAACTCCATCGACCTTTGCACGCAGTTGGATATTTCTTGAATCCAGAGTGTTTTTACTCAAACCTTGACATAGAAAATGATACAGAAGTGATGGAGGGTTTGTACAAGTGTATATCTAGATTGGTGAGAGGTGAGGATTTACAAAATCATATCACGAATCAATTGGAAAAGTACAAGAAAGCAGGACTTTTTGGTTTGCCAATGACTATCAGACAAAGAACTTTAAAATCACCAGGTAAATTTGCAAATAATTTGTTGTGATATTTCAATATTTGATGATATCATTACAATAAAGTTAATCTTATAATTTATATGTTTTTTTGTGTTTCAAGCTGATTGGTGGTCTTCTTATGGTGCATCAACACCTAATTAAAAACATTTGCAATGAAAATTTTAAAGCTCACATGCTTTGCTTCTAGCTGTGAACGTAATTGGAGTGTTTTTGAACATGTAAGTTAGAGTTTTTTTAATACTTATTAAAAATTATATTATGGACTTAACCTTTGATTTCTTATTTATTTTTTTTTGTAGATACATTCCAAGAAGAGAAATAGGTTATCTCAACAACGATTGAATGATTTGGTATATATCAAATACAATAGAGCTTTGAGGCGTAGATATGACATGCGAGATAAGATTGATCCTATTTCTTTGTCAGAGATAGATGATAGTAATGAATGGTTGTTGGGAAAATTAGATGACAGTAATAAAGACAATGAAAATGATTTTGTCTTTCAAGGTGAAGATTTGCGTTGGAGTGATGTAGCACGAGCATCTGGGGTTGGTGAAAGTGCATATGACTTTCGATCTCGAAATGCATTTTCTTCAAAAGGAGCATCATCATCTGCTTCAGCAAAAAGAAAATAAATTTCGGCTCAAACTAGTCTTGTCGATGAAGAAGAGATTAACCTTGATGATGAAATTGAAGAAGAAGATACCGATGGATACAAATCAAGCGATGGAGCTGATGACATAGATTTGGATAATGAAGATGAAGAAGATGATGATTTTGATATTTGATATTTCATTTTCATCTAAGCATTGATTCAGACTTTTGATTTAGTTTTAGTTTTTTGAATAATCTACAGTTTTATCAAGTTGTTATGGTCATTTGGATTTTCAAAGACATTTTCAAAGATTTTTGATAGATATAATAGTCCTTTTGTTTATTACGCTTTTTTCCGTAAAGCCCACGCTTCGCTTTGCGCTTTAAGCTTCAAGACCCTTGAGCGTTTTTTGCGCTTTGCGCATGTGACAACTATGCCGAGGAGAGAGTTTGTCAACACTAGGACCAAAAGCATGAGCAAAACATATAAAACCAAAAGGAATTTATATATCTCCATAATGGTATGATATTGTCTACTTTGGGTTAAGCCCTCATGGTTTTGCTTTTGGGCTCTCCTCAAAAGGCCTCAGGTGGTAATGGATGAAGAGAGTGGTGAGGATAAACTACATGATGAGGTATTTTTCCTTGTAGAGTGGAGGAAGACATACGGTTAATGAGATAATAAGCAGTAGGTCCTGCATCACCCCAAAATTGATGAGGAACATGAGCGTGGAGAAGAAAAGTTCGGGTGGTCTCAAGATGTCAATTTTTGCGTCCTGCAACCCTATTCTGTTGGGGGTATGTGGACAAGACGTATGATGCAACACACTATGTGACGCCATGAAGGCCCAAAACTGAGTAGATAGATACTCACATGTATTATCATTTTGTAAAGTCCGAAACAAGATACCAAATTGGGTTTTGATTTCATGAAAAAAGGATTGAAAAATAGAAAATAATTCTGAAAGATCTTTCGTCAAATATAACAAAGTACAACGGGAAAAATCGTCTATAAAAGTAACAAAATATCGTGACCCCAATGTAGAGAAAATACGACTCAGACCCCAAACATCTGAATGAACTAAAACAAAAGGGGAAGAAGCCCGACTAATAGTGCGAGTAGAAAAAGAACTACGAACATGTTTTCCTAATTGACATGACTCACAAGACAAAGACTTTAAGTGGGAAAGATTAGGATGTAACTGTTTCAATTTATCAAGTCCTGGATGACCGAGCATGAATAAGAAGTGGAGATGTTGACGCTGAGCCAACAAGGGAAGGCCGGTTAAGCTGATATAGGCTATTGGATTCACATCCGAAGCTAATCATTCTTTCCGTACTCCGGTCCTGTAAGGAAACAAAATTATTAGTAAAAGATATGACACAATCAAGAGACCGAGTAAGCTGACTTATTGACAATGAATTAAAGGGAGTCCCAGGGACATAAAGGACATTATGAATAGAAAGGGACGGGAGAGGATGAACAATACCAACACCTTGGGACTGAGTTTGAGAACCATTTGTCATGGTGACAGAAGGTAAATAACCAGAAGTAGAAAGAGAAGAAAAAAGGGATTTATTACCAGTAATATGATCAGTGACCTCATTATCAAAAACCCAAGGACCTAAAGAGTGAGAGATGCCAACAAAGGAATTACTAGTGTGTGCAACAACAACAGTGGAACCAGAGGCTTGATGATCTTCATACCATTTTAGAAAGTTGTCATAGGAAGGTGATGGGGTAGCTATTGATCAGCGAGGAAAAAGTGGCGAGCAAAGCTCAGTCGATGGCATCAGGAATAGACACCGGATGCGCCGTTATGCACGGCGGAGGAGGAGGGCAGCGCGCGGTGGAGGAGGGGGCGACACGCGGCGAAGGAGAGGAGCACGTAGGCCACGAATAAACCTCACTTTGATACCATGTTGAGAGAAAAATGAGAGACATTGGATGAAATCCATGTGTATTGGACACAATGGAGCTATTGAATTTATAGGGAAGAGTACATAATTACAGAATATTTAGTTGTCTTGTTTTAGGCTAATTACATAAATGCATAATCAACCTAATTAATTCTTACTATATTTATAATATTCTAACATAAATGTGGAATCAACCTAATTAATCATTACTATATTTATAATATTCTAACAGTTATAATTATAAGAGTTAGATTAATTTGGTTATTTGCTGATATTATATTTTTTTGAAGTAGTGACTGCTAGTCAGATTAGTAATATGACTGGGACAGATATGGTGTTAGGCTCCATTTGTATTCTTTTATGGAATCTGATATAACCAAAACCTTGCATGGGCTTGCCATGCATTTGTATGTTCTGGATGAATTATGTAGCATCCACTCTCACAAGTCACGGTCGAACGAGAATACTATTAATGTATTGGATTGTAATAGAGTCCAAAAGATGGTACCTGTACTGAGAAGATTTATCAACAGAGATGATGCTTCCTTGTATCTGGTATGCATTAGATTTGGCTCAATACTCACTTATCATAAAAACACAATCGACTGGGAAAATTGCTACCTTTTTTTTTTTTGATTTACAAGGGGTATCCAGGCTTGCGCCTGACTAATCCACTTGGCTGACTGGCCCTGCTCCATAGCCTTCAATGAGAATCCCCACCGGTCAACGAGGGTAAATCGCGGGACGGAGACACGTGACGACTTCACCACTGATGATATCGGTACCTGATGGGCCGACCACGCAGCAGCCTGTGGCGATTTCTTCCGTCAACATATTGCGCTCTCTACCAGGGAAGAATCGAACTCGGGAAGTGAGGGATCACTCAAGTGAGCCATTACCAATCGTGCCATATCCTAAAATTGCTAATTTCTAAAATTATGTAACATAAATCTCTTGGGTGGAGAAAAGAGAGTGTAAGTCAAATAGGCATGGTGTTTGCATGAGGCCCATAATGATGAACTATTTTTACGTGTTCTTTGGTACTCACAAAATTTTGATAGTCTAATCATTAATACCAAAAGCTTAAGATGTTAGATAAGTTCCAAAGTTGTAGTTGATGGCTAATCAGTTATGATAAGAAATGCATTTATATAACTTCATCAAAAACATTGGCTTGTGTGTAATATTTATCTTATTTTCTACCTAATAAAGATTCCACTTTCATAGTAATGTAATAGCAAACTTAAATTGCTAGTGACATTTTCAACCATGATAGTATTCAAACTCCATGAAGGCCTAATATGTATGTACCTACCTTGTTTACGAGTTAAGGTATATCGCTTTCCTTCATCCATTTTTGCATTATGAATGCTGGTTGAACACCATTTTTCAGTACCTGGGCAATAAATTAAACTGGATGGATATCCATTCATGAAAACAGATGAAAAGGAACATTTTATTGCGGATACAGTAGGGGCCGTCTGCATTGACATCAATGGAAATATAGCATCAGGAGCATCAAGTGGTGGCATTGCATTGAAGGTAATGACTGTTGCTCCATGCTTATGTTTTGACTCTAGTGGTCAGTTCCAATAAGATATCTTTCTTGAACAAACCCTAGTTGTTTTGTTTGTCTAATGATTGATACAAATGATTCAAAGGATTTCATTGAAGGAGAGAAACAAAATTGCTAAATACAAATGGTAACTTATAATTTCTCCCGATGATTCACTTGGACAATAATTTTTTTTTTTTATGATATTGTTCAAGTGAAGATATATTATTGACAAAGAGTTTTAATTTAAAAGATAATAATTTTTTAAGTGGATTATGATTAAAAAAATCTTTGTTTGCAAATTAGGATAAAAAAAAGGGTGAGTTTAGATGCAATTTATAATGACTTAGCTTCCATAATATTGGAAGAACTTAGAGTCCTTCAGGTACATTGTTGGAGAATTATTTTGGTGCAATGTTCACTGTGAGTAGAAGAGTATTTGCTGATACCCCCCTCAATGTTTCTTTTTCTCGAAGATTGTCTTCTTAGTATCCATTTTTGGGGGCTCAAGCAATTTCCATACTCTTTTGAAAATCAACTTTAGATGGTTCCTCCATGATTTGACCTCTTTATAATAGGAAGTTATGAGCCTGACAACCTTTTTCGTTTGCATTGCAAGTTGAAGTTGCTTACTTCTAGACTACTCAATGATGCAAATTAATAGACATAAACCACACTTAAGTTAGTGTCATGTTTATGGATATGAAAGGAAGCAGTATTTTGTGATGATAGGACTTATAGTTATCTCAATTTCAACGTTGATATTCATTTTCTTAGCTAATGTTGAAAGGCATGATTATGGCATTATGGATTCTGATAGAGATATTCTAGAAAGATGAAGGCCTCAACATGACAATGACTATATTATTGTCTATCAAAACAAAAAAAAACATGACAATGACTATATGATTGTCTATCTGCTAGGCTTGTGTATTACAAAATTCAACTTCATTTGATCGTCTGCTATGTTTTAAGATGTAGGAATTATGATGTTTGATTATAATGCCTCTTTATCACTATATTGTTACCATTTGATTCTGTAAATGTTGAAGCATTTAATTTGGCTTTTAGGTAGATGGGCGTGTTGGATTAGCTGCAATGTATGGTTCAGGATGCTGGGCTGCAATGAAGGATCCTTTTGGTGGTACTTGTGTGGTTGGTTGCTGTGCCACTGGTGTTGGAGAGTGTTTGATTAAAGGATTTGCAGCGCGCGAATGTTGTGTCTCATCATCATTGTATGTTCCATGATTCTTATGCTTTTTCTTACACCATTTCAAAGTTATTTTAGGCAACACCAATCAGTGTAATTACATTTTGAGTATTATGTTTACTGGTGTGTTTCATACCCATTTCCTAGATGGTATCACAAATTATCACCTTGTTTCTTCTTTGTCAGGAAATTGTTTAATGATAAGAGATGTATCTCAATTTAGCCCCACATGCAAAGTTGTGAATTACTGATGGATGTTTATTTGACTCGGGTGAAGTGGTCAACTATTATTAGGTTCAATAATTTTCAACTAGTTATTGGCCTATCAAATTAGTTAACCAGTTTTCTAATCTGGATGAGTTATTCTTGGTATCATACCAGGTTTATATTTAGGAAAAGTGAGATTTTCCAACTGTAAATTGACACAAGTTTTGACACCTATTTTGACAACTTGTATGAGTACAATCCATCTAGTTATAGGTTCGATCATCCCAACATAATTTTAGATTGGTTGCACCTCTTTGATCTCCACATACTTCAACAATTTAGCTAAACAAATAAATTTCATAGCAAATTGACTTAGTATTTTATAGAAAGTAGACACAATTGCTACTTATTGTTATATATTATATAGTTTATACTAAACAATTGCTACTTATTGTTTAGTATATTAGATGACTTGAATCAGATTCCATAAGGTTACATTAGTGGATTATTGATTCAGTTCAATTTTAGGGTTGAATCAACCTCAAACTTTGTTGGTCCAATATCTAATTAACCGAGTTCAATGTGAACAATTTTGTTTTGATCTGTATTATAAAGGAAAAGGAACGGAAAGGGTACTGTTGATGGATTCATCTCCTACCTATAGAGAGAGATCAACAATCAACTTTCAGGTAACTTGGAATATGGACCTTGATGGGAATAGTGATGCCTAGTTTTCAAGTAGGTGAGAGTGTAAATCTCAGCTTACGCTCTTATGGAACATTACGAGTTAATGAAGGGGTTATAGCTCTTAGATGTTTGAATAATTATTAATTTGAATTTAAACATTTTGAGTTGGTGGTCAGTTTTCCTAAGTTGTCCATTTTGTTCCTTGTATGTTAGTAGCTCAACCAACCTTCAGAGTGAAACATAGAAATCCAAATATATCTTGAATATCCTTTTACTTTAATTATACTAATACTGTGAAGGTATAAGCACTCGCCTTGCTAAACACTCAGATATACTCCCCAATTGCAATTTGGTTCTATTTTATATTTAGACAAGTACTGCACTAAAGCATCTGCCAACTTTTTCTGGCGTTAGCTGTCTACTTTTCTTCAGTCGACAATTCTTTTATGCTAGATTATGAGTTGTTCTACCATCTATCTAGTTCACCACAGAGATTCAGAATGAAAAACTTAATCGGGTGACGAATGTTCTTCCTCAAATCAAAGTGTTTTAGTATATGAGAATATCAACATCATTTCGGAAGCATTTTATAAGTTTCAGTCTTCAGATCTCATGCACTATCATATAATTCATATCAAAGCTTTGTTTGGCTACATCGTGCATGGATTGACACTCTGGATTCAACAGGATACTTAAATTTGACTAATTGGGTTTAATTCAAGTTCCTATTCTATTCATCTAATTATATGGTGACCCTAGGACGCTGGGCTTCTAGACCGCCCAAGAGTGCTTCCCGATTTACCCTGGCGGCCGGTGGGAAACTTCCGTGAGG
>JAGFNQ010002761.1:119992-183853 GCA_024364735.1 Boesenbergia rotunda | reverse complement strand
AGAAATGAGTATATACACTTATTAATGGTTCTGTCACTAGTAATACAAATTAATCTATTACAATGTTTTGTTTTCACCTAAATGCTGTTTTAGTAAAATTTTCTTCTGCTATACTTTGGACATACGTTATTCTAGATCTCAGGTTGTTTTAGCTGTGAGAATACAGAACAAGAATCTTGCAGTTGACATTTATTCATGCACGGATGCACCACAAGAATTTTACGGTGTATAGAAATTTTATTTTATTTTATATAAAGAAGGATATGGAACACGTGATAAAAAAAATTTCTGTAGTATATTGCTAAATTGTTCTTTTTTTGAGAATGTAGGAGTTCTTAAATAAAGAGCTTGAATCTTTGAAAGACAAACTTTTAGACGAAGAAAGACAAAGAATATGCCGTGAAGGTGAAATTGTGAAATTGAAAAAATTCTTGATTGATGGAAATGCAGAAAATGGGGTAACTAATCTATATTTTTTTTAAAGATTTATTTCCTACCTTCTATATTCTGTGTTTTTAACCATCGTTTCTGTTGTAACTGCTTCTTACAGTCTAAAAGATCCCATTTGGCAGAAAATTCAACCAGTTCAACTTTGCCTTTTGAAAATCCATCCAAGTCTCACAAGTTGAGAGAAAGTGTATCTGCTCAAAAAGATACCATTTCCAAAATCTTTGAAGAAGGTAAGTTTTTCTTTCTTTTTTTTATTGTTTGAATTAAGAGATTTTTATCTACATTTTGTGTGTGTGTGTGCGTGTGTGATATGCGTTTCTTTTTCATTTTGATCTCAGTTGGTCTATCAAATATATTACCTTTGTTGAAGTCTGAAGAATTGGATGTACAAATCCATGCAGTAAAGGTGGGTTGCTAATCTTGCTGCCGAAGGTAAGTAGTGGTTTTCTAGTTAAGGGTGAGCTCTATATGGCAATATTTTCTAACTAGTGACATGTTCCATTATACTTTAATCATGTAAGTATAGAAGTTCAATGCTGTCTTTTTATCCCCTTGATAGAAGTTTCACAGTCCCCATCTGTGTATATGTATGGATCAAGTTCATGCAAGACTTATATCTGAATAAATCAAATCTACAAGAATAAAGGAACTAAACTCTCCAACAAAAAAATCCCATTTCCCCACACATTTAAACTGCGTTTTTAATCTGTTAGTCATTGTTAAGTTGAATTCAGAGGATCCATAAATATGATAGACAAATTTCCTCAAGAGACTCCAAAGCTAACTCATGTTTCTGAGTATGAATATGGAAATGCTAATGATATATCTTCTCTGAAATTTCCATTTTTCCATACATTTATTTGTCTCAACTGCTTGCATGCAAATTTTGCAGATATAAATCAGGAAAAAAATTGTTAAGGAAGGAGGTTTGGATGCTCTTCTCATGCTTCTCGAAATATCAAAAGATGCAACTGTTCATCGAATTACTGCTGGTGCTTTAGCTAACTTGGCTATGAACGGTAATCAGAAAACGGATATATCTAACTGCATTTTACTCGGGTTTTATTTCTGTGAGAATTTGCATGAACTCTTTAGATCCTGCTAGTCAAGTTTTTGTAAGATGTGCATTCTAATGTATCAATTGTCATCATTAATATACCAATCTGATTTTATCTTTGTAACCCTTCCCCGGGCACTCTCCCTTCCAATCAGCATGAACTTGTTCATAGGAGTTCGTGTATGGTTGCTTATTCTAGTAATCCAGATCTTTCTGCTTTTAATTACACTAAACTATCCTGGAAAGTCTCATTTAACAAACCAACGTTTGTTTTCATTCTTTGTAGAATGAAACTTAATGAACAATCTTTTGTAACAATTCACATGTTTTTATGGTTGCAGTTGATGCTAGCACAAGTTTTAATCTACTAGATCAATGATTCATGTCACCAGGGTTAAAGGTGCTAGGATGTAAGCATTAGGAGGTTGAACAAAAAGCCTCATTGCGTTAGTTGACTCTTCTCAAAATGTTATTTCATACTTTCTGAAGTTCAAAACAAACTGAATCTTGATTGTCACTACACTGACTCAATCTAGGTCCACTCCATTCTAAGATATAAATGGAAACACCATGTCTATTAACAGTTTGACTAGATTGGCCTCTGCATTCCAACATGTGGAGTGTCTTCCTTATTATATAATATGTTTGTTTGAGCATTATCACTAATATTTACTAGTCAATTTTTGATGTACCATTAAACATTATTTCATGGATTTGATTGTCTATTGTAGGTTCAAATCAAAGTTTAATAGTAAGCAAAGGGGGAACTAGGTTACTTGCAAATATTGCATCAAAAACTGAAGACCCTCAAACTCTTCGGATGATTGCTGGCGCAATTGCTAATTTATGTGGAAATGGTAAGGTTTCTATATAATTTTGTAAGTTACCTTCTCATAGCAACTTAAATGAGCATCTAGTTTTATCAAACTAATTTTTTAAACTTATCCTGTATTTTCTTCTTTTTTATTTTTAGTTAACTATAGTTTAGTTTCTATTTGTTACCTTGTTTCCCCTAGCAAATTGACTAGCCAAATATATAGTTACCACATTAGTACTTCATATAGTCAATGCAATAGTTTGCTTGCTCGTTTTCTTTTACTTAATTATAGTTTGGTTCTGATGTGATTTCTATGCCTAGATACTCTTCAGAAAAGAATTTATGAAAAATTATGCAATATCCGATGACTGTTCTTATTTGATAACTTTTGACAAATATTCCTTTAGAGAACAAAGATGGAAAATGTAATTGCTGCCTATTCTTGATATTGTAATTTGCTTTCAGCCTCTATCAATTTTTTTCCACTTTAGTTTTAATATTTTTCATTTGGGTAAATTTTCAGAGTAACTTATCTTTAATTCTTTTGTTGTAGCATTGTATAAAAATTTATTTGTAATAGTTACTGGTAAATTTTCACAGTAACTTAGCTTTAATTTTTTTCTTCTTTTGTAGCATTTATAAAATGTATTTGTAATAGTTATAAGTAAGTTTTCACAGATAGTAACTTAGTTCAATTGTTTTCAAAACGATTTTTTTTAAAAGGGGTGTACGAAGCTCCCGCCAGTGTGGGATCCCAAGAAGAGTCGGATCACATTGGGTGTATTGAATTTTGTTGATGTTAAATTCTTTTATAATAGTTATATTAAGGAATCAAATTGGCTTATGAGGTTGTATATATGCATGCAATGCTTGAATATATCACATAAAAATGATATGCTAGGTAATAGTCGAACCTGGGGTGATCGGCCCAACCCCACAGAAGTTTCCTATCGGCCGCTAGGGTAAATTGGGAAGAGCTCGCGACGGGCGGTCCAGAAGCCCAACATCCCATGGTTGTGCGCCCCACTTTGAGGAAAAATTCTTTGCAAAATACGCCGTAGTTCGAGATCGAACCGTGGGTGCTTGGGTGATAACTAATCACCCTTCCACTGCACCATAGCCCCGGGGGCTTGAATATATCACATAGACTAGACACAAAGAGGATGATTCTTGTATATTTGATTTCATGAAAGTGAAAAACAAAATGACAAAATAAGAAGGGAAGACCTATATCTGCAACTGATGTGTTATCTCAACCAATTAGGAACCCCATATTCATACTTCAGGAATTATATCAAAGCGTAATTCAAACAGATGTTGACAAGGAATTGGATAATTATGAATAACTTAGTTATCATTTTTGTAGTTATCATTTCTGGCACTTAAGTTTTTGGACGAGTAATTACCAAACCAATCATTAGCATAGGAATGTGTGGCTATTATGGATGAAATTTGTTTTATTAGGGGGTAAATTATATCTATTTTTACTGTATCCAAATCCTGATTTTTCTTAAGATGTGATTATGATAAACAGAGAAATTGCATGCGATGTTGAAAAAGGACAGTGGCATCAAAGCGCTTCTGCAAATGATGAAGTCCGGACATAGTGAAGTCATAGCTCAGGTTGCCAGAGGTTTTGCAAACTTTGCAAAATGTGAATCACGAGGAATTGCTCAAGGTTCATATATTATTTACTTGTTCTGTGTTTAATAAAAGTATTTTCTCATGTCAGCACAAGTTCATGGAAGCATGCTTATGACTCTATGTTTATTTCACTACACGTTTGCACTTTGCAGTCATCTACTCTCATAACGGTTATTGAATGATGAGAATGCACTCTTTTTTTTTTTTTTTTTGGTCTATGACACTCACCTGAATTTCTTTATTTGCATTTCATAAAGTTCAAGATATGAAAATCATAGACAAGCTCAAGATGAGCGATGGAAGGGTTAGACAACTAATGTCAACAGACTTTGGAAACTGGACACATCGGAAATTATTTGAGGTTTTGTTTTGTTTTTCTCTCATGCATGTCATGGATGCTGCACATAATACAATGGCAGATACTAATGTAAGAGTATCGCAAATGGTAATTTTCAATGCTCAAGTCTGCATTTCAATCATTAACCATAACTGTACATATTTGTTTGAACATAAGTACAATTAAGGAAGCTTGTGTTTCTAAAATTTTGTAATTCCTACGTACAAATACACATGATATTTCTTCATAAGTTTATACTAAGTCTTTTTTTCCCCTATCCCAAAGGACATCAAAAAGGAAAATCTGTTCTTATTGAAGAAGGAGCACTATACTGGATTATCACCAACTCATCTACATATTCAGCTTCAACTAGACGGCATATTGAGCTCGCTTTATGTCATTTAGCACAAAATGGTACAGTTGCTATGAATTTTTTTTTTAAACTTTCCTATAAACTAGGTGTTTGATTTTTTGTATATTCTATGTTTAGATATCATTTGTTTAGAGCATTATCTGCTTGCTTGAACAATAATCCTTAGTGATCCGGTCGGTTAGGATTGCCCGGTCTAATAGTGTGAGGTGAGCGCACGGACCGGGTTAGGATCAAATTCAGCCAGAAGGTAGCCCAGGCGGCATTTTCATTTGATTGAGCACCCCAAAAGGGCTCATCTTATATTCTAGCGATCGAGCGCCGGTCGGCTGATCTCTCTCGGCCGACCGGCCTGTCGGGCACCTGGGAAGGGTTCATGGTCTAATGATCGAGTGCCAGTTGGTTACGCCCTCTTGGCTGACCAGCCGGTCGAGCGTCGGTCGGGCACCCGGAAAGGGTTCATGATCTAATGATCGAGTGCCGGTTGGCTACGCCCTCTCAGCCGACCAACCGGTCGGGCACCCGGGAAGGGCTCATCTATATTCTATCAATCGAGCGCTGGTCGGGCACCTAGGAAGGGCTCACCTTATGTTCTACCGAGCGAGGGTCGGTCAGTCATGCCCCCTCGGTCGACCGGTCGGGTGGGATGGAGGTATAGGGCTAAGCGATAAATGGTGCAGAGATGAGTCTTTGCTATTAAAACCATTTAATGAGGATTAGACACAGTAATGTATGAATAGATACACAGAATCATCTCATTATGAGAGAGAGAGACATTAGCCGTAAGCACTCCCTCCCACGCATTAGGCATCAGTGCCGAAAGTGGGCTGACAAGAAAGAGAGACAGGTGAGTGACCGCTTGACAACTCAATCTAGTCCTCGGAAAGACCGAACCTGTCAAAAAATTGAGTCATTTATGGGAGAAGATGGCAAAGGCGGAAGTGGACATCTCCCATCCTATATAAGGATCGCTTGAAGCTATGAGAAAAGGATTGGCTCCTCCGGGACTGCTACCTCTCCTCATTCCTCCAGCATAGCGGGTTCTGTTTATGCTCAGAAGCATCTAACCAACACTCAAGCAATCGCGTTACCCGTGGAAAATTCCTCTCCGCTTGCCGACATGATCACTTACTATTCTTTTTTGATGTTACTTGAATTATAGAATTCTGTAATTGCTTAAGAGGACCGCCCAAACAAATTTCTTTATTTGCCTCTTTTTCACTTGCAATCTAATAGGAGCAAAGCAATATCTTCACTTCATTTCTTAAATGCTTTTTTTTTTTAAACCGCGTTGTGATAATCTTCATTGTAGTTTGATGAGTTAATTACATAGTCTAGAATGTAGAGTCACAAACTATTGCCTGTGCCTAATCAACTGTCATTGTTGATCTGAAGAAATCAAATCAAAATAGTGAAATGCTGAGTCCATATATATATATATATATATATATATATATATATATATCCAATGTAATTGTAGATCCAATATCTTGATGAGCTTGTTAGTTTTTTTATCCTTCCTGAATTTTTATAGAACACAAATGTCAATGCTTCCTCCCATATCCCAGACATTTTATTCAACTTTTCAATTTGTTTTTTTTTCTAGGCTTAACCAATTTCCTTTTTCTAAAGAGAATGAATTCTTTGCAGAGGACAATGCACTTGATCTCATCCGAGGTGGAGGAATCAAGGAGCTTATTCGGATATCACAAGATTCCTCAAAAGAAGAGACGCGCAACCTTGCTAAGAAAGCATTGGATTCAAATTCTTCATTTTCTTCCGAGATGTATACAAGCTGAGACGGGAAAAGCTCCCGTTGAAGATTAATCTTATTGTATAATGTATTATTCTTGTTCAACATTATGGGTCGTACACACCTCTATTGCACAAAACTGATTGTATTTATTTTTTTCATTTTCAACAGTTAAAAAGAGAGTAGAGAGCATATGATGGATTCACTTTTTTTTTTTACAAGAAAACAAAAAACCGATATATTGTCATGGACAAATTCTGGTGTTTTTTTTCTCCTTAAATAATTTAAAGCAATGAAAATCTCACTAAATTGTTCTCAAAATATTTTAAATGATTTATGATCATGATTGGTAAAACTAATATCCTTGCATCCGGTTTCATATTAGTCACGTAGTGTACAAACAAAATAATCATCTAAAATATATACGCTCGCCAACCACTCGGGAGAGGCTCAAAAAGCCAAGTAGGAAAGCTCACACAGATTGGGGAGGGATTCAATCTCGTAGAGGTCACAGAGAGTAAGAAAACCACCTCAATCTTGACTAAAATGCCTCGAAAGATAACTTGACCCCAGTTAAGCTATAAGAGAGATGGATCGATCTTTAGTGGCAAAAAAAAAAAAAAAAAAACAAAAAAGGTTAAACGCTCGCCCCGCCAGCCCGCAATGGATCGATCTTTGATTGGATGGCTGGGAGGTTGGGATAGATGACTCAATCTTGGCCAAAAAATCAGGCGAATGATAATTCAATCTTGGTTGAGCGACAAGGAGAGATAACTCAATCCGGCCTAACGTCTGGGAAAGATAACTTTATCTTGGCTGGTGCCAGGGAAAGATGGTTCAATTTTGGCGTAAGGGTATGAAAAGATAACTTGATTCACGCCAGGCAGCTGAGAGATAGGGAATCCGATATTCCATCAGAATGGAAAAAAATTAGAAAAATTTTTTAAACCCGATTAAATAATCGAGTATTTAGGTATGAGTATTTTCAGCTTCTGATATAAAGACGGATATGATAAAATCCTACCCATATCCTACTTATACCTGTCTCAAAAAAAAAAAAATCTTAGTGTGCCTCTTTACTCGATCACCAACACGTATCTGATCTTCTTTTCTATGAGAAATCCTTACTGATTGAAGGAGCACGAGATAAGGAAGAACAGACGAGTATAAAAATTTAATAAATATTTACAAATTCATTGAAATAATTTATTTTTTTAAATGAAAATGGTAGGTAGTAATAAAATGATGAATAACATATGGATACCCGATTCCTCGATGGAAATGAAGATGAATGTTAAATGTCAGATGAGTATGTGGATGAATATAATAGATGAGGATGAGTACAAAGGATATAAAATCTGAATTAAATCTTACCCATTATCATTCCTACTTAGAGAGATGACTTGATCTAGCCTGGATGACCGGGAGAGATAGCTCAATCCCAGCTCGATGGTAGGGAGAGATGGCTCGATTCCAGCCAGATGGCCAAGAGAGATGACTCAATCTTGGCCGAAAAATCAAGAAAAATAATTTGATCCCAGTGGGGCGGCTAGGAGAGATGGCTCTTATCGAGCACCGAATGATCGAGCGGTCAAGCACCGAATGATCGAGTGACCCATGGCAAATGGTTAAGTGGTCAAATGGCCCAGCGATTAGGGGAGTTTTACAAATTTCTAAGTATGTAGACTGATAATATTATTTTTAACAATGCACTTCTATTAGATGAAGAAAGGAAATTGATTGGGTATGTATTATCATTAATGAGAGATTTGATTTGTTTGCTCCATCAATGTTCGTCCCTTCACCATTAAAGCATTTGCTAACTACTACCTACACTACTGCTCCTCTCATTTTTCATTTTATTAGGTTATCTCTTTTGCCACTCCAAAATTAGTGTGGTTGGTTAGGGAGACAATTGTTGAGGAGAAGTAAGGCGTTGGGCTCATGGAGAGCGGCAGAGGAAGCATTGATTTGATGGTCCTTACCAATCTTATCTTTTTGTAAGAGCAAGTTAGGGCATCTCCAACCGTTTGTTGTTTTATTGGAATGGTTTTTGTTGTTTTTTTTTTTTTTTTTTTTTTTTTTTTTTTTTTTTTTTTTGGATCTCCAACCGTGGAGAAGGTTTTTGTTGTTTTTTTTGTGTGTGGCTGCCATCAAATTTGAAAAAAGCGAGAAGAAGTTGAGTTCGATTTTTCGAACTCAGATTCTTCAATTTGGATGACACGTGTGAAAGAGAAATTGAAAGAACACGTAAAAATTTAAAAAAAAAAGCTCCGGATGCTCTTAGGGGATGATTTTTTTTTCTTTTTCAAATGTATCTCAATTTTATTATAATAAATTTCTCATCTTATAACTAATTAAACATTTCAGGGGACGATGTCTCTAAAACTTAAGTGATATGATGATGAAAATATATATTGTCATTAATGAGATATTTGATCTGTTAATGTTAGGCTTGACTTTTGGTAGTTGTTTTGTCCATTTACCATTAAAAGTGATAAAAAATGATTGACTCATTCAGCATCCTCGCTAATACAAAGAAAGTAAATAATGAAAGTTACTAGTCTAGATACTGTGGCTAGCACGTGAGGAGGGGCAGACAATGTCTTTGCCGAGTTTTAATTCCCAGACTTCAAGGTGGTAATACCCATTACAAAATGATTCTGCATTACTGGTGGAAATATCCTTCGGTATGCCGTCGATAGAAAGCGTTACCGATGGAATTCCGACGGAATTACTATAGTCCAAAACATTATGTCGAGGATGATTTATCCACTGAATTAAATGTTCCGTCAGTAAATATACTGACGGAAATGACTTTTTCGTCGCAAAAAGGGCACTGAAATAGTATTTTCAATAGGTTATTTACTGACAGAAACTTGGTTTCCATCGATATTTACCGACAGAATCAAGAGTTTCCGTCGGTATTTATCGACAGAAAATTTCTTTCCATCAGTGTTTACCGATGGAAACACCTATTTCCGTCGAAAAATACAGATGGAAACCATGTTTTCGTCGATGTTTACTGACAGAAAACTTGGATTCCGTTGGTAAAGACCCACGGAAACAGGTATTTTTGGTTTCTGTAGGTGTTTTCTGATGAAAAACTTGGATTCCGTCGATAAACACCAACGGAAATAGGTATTTTTGTTTGTAATCTTTGCCATTATCGACGGAATCATGATTTTCCATCGGTGATGGCCAACAATATTACATATAAATATAAAACCATCATAGGCGATGGTATACCAACATACTAAACACAACCACACATATTAACAAATCAATTACAAAAAACTAACATACAAAACAAAATTCATCATACTATAATTAAAAAACACACAAACATAATTCATCACAATGATATCTAAATCCATATAAATATCTGATCATAATATCAAAATTTATACAATGATATCTAAATCCAAATATCCATGCAAAGTTATCTAAATCCATACAAATATCTATACAAAATTCCTTTTATATTAACTACAAAATAGTAATACAAAAACCTATAGAAAGTAAAATACAATAGATAATTAAAAATTTTGCATGGGTCATAAAATAATTTTATATTTAATTAAAAAGATACTTGAATACAATATCTCATCGTATAAAGAAGCAGAATATATCAATATGGAATCGTAAAATAATATTTAGAAATGAGCCTATTAGATAAGTAAAAACAGAATAAATATATTTTATATGATTTGTGTATGATAAATAAAAACACTAAGTTGTATGAACAAATCTCATAAATAACTAATAGTTTGATCGATCTCGAGTCTCTGTGATTCAAAATCATGTAGAGTCAGAGAAGGCAAATGAGCAATAATGTCTCACATATGGGTCATGAGAGCTCTATTTTCCTCTCTCAACTTCCGATCCTCCTCTGCTCTCCTCACTTTCTCAGCGGTTTTCCTCTACCCCTCTGCGGCCATCCACTGATCTATCTTTTGATCCATTGAGGTAATTTGAGTGCACAGTTCTTTATTTTTTTTTCTCAAACTCTCAATTTCAGAATAAGAAGATGAACTGGCCCAACCCCTAGGAGTCCTCAAATGGAACTTTGGCTTGGGAGCCAAGGCCGTAGAGGGTGGAGTTTTTTGTCCATCCACCGACAACATTGTAATATATTTCATTTAGTGAGTCGGTGCATAGAAACTGTGACTCCCTGCCCTCTACTTCTAGTTGAGATGCTTGAGTCACTCTATTTGTGATTTGATCCTGTATGGTAAAATATAATATAATTAATATTCAAAAATGATTACATGATCTAAAGTTAAAAATCATATGTGTATGTCTTTCGAACGAGAATCAACAATTGTGTCATCCTTCTTCTTGTGGGTCTTGAGAAAGATCTTCATACAAGTGGGCTATCGAGCTAGCTCACATTCCTACATATATAAATATACAAGACCACAATTATACAAGTTTGGTAATTATTAGAAACTTTGCTTTAAACCAACTTTAAATTAAACTCATCAAATCCATATCATGCTCAACAATAGATTTAGACCCAGACGTATGCCAAGCGATTCTGGTACTTGGGCCACCTAGCCCTATGTTTTTGTTTGCTCGAGACTTATCAGCATTTTCCTTCCACCTATGTTTAGCCCAGGTAGTCGTCCATGCACCCCATATCTCAGATGATGAATACGTCGATTTCGTGCCCTTTTTTCTAATATTGTATAGGAACTCTCTGTATAGTTTGGCGCACTAACTATTCTAAGTCGCTTTAAATTTTTTCACCTGCCCTTCCTCCCATGTATATTTTTTCTATAAATATAAGTTGAAAATTTAGTATATAAGGATAAATAAATTATAAATACCAAATATATTAACTTTACTTATTACGAATTCATTATAATAAAATATTTTCAACTCGACTTCTATGTGTCTCCATATAGTAGTAGTTCATACTCGTTCTTTAAATTTTCCGATGATATAAGAAGAAACTCGATGGCCCTCTGGAGTAGACCTGTAAGAAAAAATATTAATTTATGAGAAATATATTATAAATAAAGTAATATATGAATTTTAATTACTAATGACAAATAATAATTACGAGTTTCCAACAACTCTAATCACCCAGTAGCTACGGGCTACTACTGCTTGCTGCTCTGCTATAATAATGCCTGCAAATAACATTACAACACATTATAATAAAGGTTACTAACTTGATAATAAAAATAGAAACCAATATTAATGCATAACTTATTTGATGAATAATAATTCTAATACTTAATCATGATTAACGCCTGACTAATTAACATTAGCAATTTCTAATTTCACATCACTAGACTCTGTTAGTTAACAAGATCCTCACTGTTGGATATCTCTTCATCATCTATAAGTAATTGAGATGTGGATTAGAGTTGTGAATCAATTGAATGTCTCTCTATTTCGTCATTCTGAAATACATTATAATTTTGAACAGTGATGATGTTCGGCATTTTTATGATCGAGTAAGGCTTCATTTGATAAATAGACAATAAATAGACAATCATTCACTAGATTTTTTTTTCTTCGTAGGGTATTCAAGATAGAAAACTTGATTCACTTGTACCAAAAAATAAAAGGTTTAAACTTGTTGAACCTTTTATTTGCATTAACCTCAACTAAATTGTAGATTAGATGTGTTCTTGTAATTGTTCTTAGGGTCAGATCAGACCATGAACATTTAAACAACACATACCTTTTTATAGGTAATGTAAGATATTCAATTTCTATGATTTTGTCTAGTCTATTATAGTAATCAAACACAGTGTTATTGTTGTCGATATATCCTTGAACATAAACACCATAATTATATGTTAATTTCTGTGAATCTCGTTGTACCACGTGAAATTTAAGCCCATTAACATAGTAACTAGAGTATAATATTATTTTATGGAGGGGTCCTGATGCAAAATTTATTATTCCATCATCTTGCACATTTGATATTCTACGATCTTTCACGTATAAAAATAATTATGATATACATTAGGACTGGATTTAAAGACTTGAACTTAAGAATTCTAAAAATTTACGATCTTTTTGATTTACATATATTTGAAACATAATACAAATTCGATTTTTAACTTTTTAGCTACCTCACTTACACCCATTGATAGATTTTGAAGAAGTAATTGTTGTTCGTACAAGTTTTGAAAGAAGGATATTTTAAGATAATTGAAATATCAAGCAAACAAATAAAATGGGACAATAAGCTCAATAGAGAATTCAACTTACGTTAGGTATGATTTGACTTCATCACAGTTTAAGAGTATGTATGTTATTGCAGTATAATATTCTTGTTCATCTTGAATCATATGCACCCATTGGCTTAATATGAAAGCCAATGGTGATTGAATATCAACTCTAGCAGCAAGAGTTAGAGTTGATCTAGGAAATGATATTTTTGGTGTCCAAGCTTCTAATGATTATAAATTATGTTGCAATAGGAGTTTTTTAGGTATGTTAGTGGGTTTTCACTAAAACCCACTGATCGACCTAGGATATTTGGATTTTTTGAAAACCTAATATCAATAGTTAAAGTTGAGCTAGGAGATGATATTTTTGGTGTCCAAGCGTGTAATGATTATTAATTATGTTGCAATAGGAGTTTTTTAGGTCTGTCAGTGGGTTTTCACCAAAACCCACTGATGAACCTTGGATTTTGGATTTCTGAAAATCCGATATCAATAGTTAGAGTTGAGCTAGGAGATGATATTTTTGGTGTCCAAACTTCTAATGATTATAAATTATGTTGCAATAGGAGTTTTTTAGGTATGTGAGTGGGTTTTCACCAAAATCCACTGATGGACCTAGGATATTTGGATTTCTCAAAACCCAATATCAATAGTTAGAGTTGAGCTAGGAGATGGTATTTTTGATGTCCAAGCTTCTAATGATTATAAATTATGTTGTAATAGGAGTTTTTTAGGTCTGTCAGTGGGTTTTCTGAAACCCGATATCAATAGTTAGAGTTGAGCTAAGAGATGATATTTTTGGTGTCCAAACTTCTAATGCTTTTTTTTAATAATTTGTTTCTCAAAAATTCTTTATCTAATTTTGTAATCATATTTCATAAGTAAACAAGATAAGTAGTAAAGATTATAGGAGCAAAGTTTATATTAATTCATCTCTACATGCATTTACTTGAAAAATAAGAAAAAAACACATTTTCATTCAACTAGGAGTCTCGAGCACGATGCATATCCAATGAAACAACTAAGAGTCCATGAGGAATATACAAGCAATTAGATTGTAACAGAGTTGCAGGCTAGTCATTAAGAATTCTTGTAAGGCTAGGTATACTTATCATGGCTGACTTTGACTTGGAAAAAATAGGCGAAGAGACTACCTCTATTGTGATTAATCGAAAAAGCAAGAAATAGAACATTATGGTGGACGATGGATACCCTCTTGCTGCTAGAGTTGATATTCAATCACCATGAGGGTTGCTAGAAATGAACAACAGAGAAATACATCATACTACAATGTTGATACATGAAAAAGTTTCATATTACTACAAAGAAAACAAGATCTTGCATGAAAGGTTGCAAGTTCCTATATCTATGGACACAATTTCACAGATGCTGAAGAAGGGCAGTAAGAAAAAGTCAATGTTGCTATTGAATATTGGCTGCCTATGCTGAAAACAAGGATTCAACTGTTACCAACTGAGAAAGAAACGAAAGGAGAAAGCCAAAACATGTTGCTGCATTTTCCACCATGGGTCTGAAATGAAGTTATTTTAGGCCCAACGTGGGCCTGAAATAACTTCATTTCAGGCCCACCGTCCCCTTGATAATTGTTGGAATGAACTCCCTGGGGTATCTGAACCATAAAATATTATTTTAAATAGAGACAACTGATAAAGTGATTCGGATGTCTCGAAATTGTGAACTAAGAAAGACATTTCTTGGCGGAAGGGGTATAAGAGGAAGTTGACTAAAATAGATGTGCCATTTGGTAAAAATGAAACCATGATACACCTTTTGATAAATACGAATTCTCAGGTACGCCCTTTGGTAAAAAGCCGTAGATGTTTCATTGAATCAAAAAAATTGGGAGAAAATATTCGCTCTAGCTTAGATAGTATGAGAAGAATGTCTTTTTTTAGCCGAACCATATCATCCACCATAATCCACTTCGCTGTTAAATCACTAAAAAATAGATTCAATTCTGTGAATACTTTCCAAACATTTTGAGGAATCATGGAAAGCTACTGGAATAAGTTTTTCTATGAATACATGACAGTCATGACTTTTCATTCCAAACATCTTTAACCTATTCATATCGATGCATTGAGTCATATTAGAGGCATACCCATCTAGAAATTTTATTTCTTCCAATCAACTACAAAAGTTTACTTATTATCTTTGTCCAATGTATAACAAGTCTTTGGAAAACTATCGGTTTTTCATCCTGATGCAATTTTAGCCTGTTAACTATCTCTTTTAATTCCTCATGTGATTTTGCAGTATTTTTAGTTCTTCCTGGGGCGTTCATCACAGTGTTGAAGATATTATCGAAGTTATTTTTCTCAACATGCATAACATCTAAATTATGTCAAATAAGTAGAGATTTCCAATAAGGTAGCTCCCAAATATGCTCATTTTCTTCATTCCGCATTTGTATATCCTAACAATATAGTTATTTATGTCATTGGAACCCGGTTGAAGAACTGGTAGAAATTCATAACTGTCTATTTATTCAATAATCTCTTCACTTGAACCATTGACTGGAGGAGGTTTCATACTACAACATTGTTTAGGATTTTTTTTTTATTTCGCCTAAAATGGTGATCAACCGATAAAAATATACTGTGATTATCAAACCAAGATACCTTCCCACTGTAAGGTAATGAAAATGTATCAGACTCTATGATATAGTGTGAGCATGCTAATTTACCAGCCGTGCTCCATCCCGACAATATTAAGTATGCTGGAAAATCACAGATCGTTCATAAGAATGCAACATGCAATCTAAAATTAGTTTTACTTGCACCATCATAAGCCACCGACCATACATTTCATAATTCATTTAACTCGACAATCAAAGGTTGTAGAAAAATATCTATCTTCTCCTTGGGATTGGTTGGACCAGGAATTAGTACAGTAAGAAACATAAATTGTCATACCGTGAAGAGCCGCATGTTCGATAGAAATTGGACAACATATCTTCTGCATGCCGACATCCCAAATATACATACGGGACAATAATATTTACAGCCATCACGGCTAACAATCATAACTATAAGAAAGATAAAAGGCATCACAAACTTACCTAGACTTACTAAAGCTGCATGCCGACATGATTTACAACATCAACTAAACCACAAGCCCACTGGGCATATAGCAACACAAATCAAAACAAGGACATATAAGTCACCACAACCACAAAAAGTACAAATATGAAGCGGAAATAAAAAAAATGTACAACATGTACCAAAATCTAATACAAGTAACACAACACAAGTCGCCTCGACATGGGAGAACTGGGACAGGCTATCGGGCACTCCAAACGATCATCCTGAAAGAAAAACAGGACTAACTGGGTGAGTCTAAGAACTCAGCGAATATGAAAACAAATATTCATAGGAAGCTATGTCAGCAGTAAGTCACAAGCTGCTACAAATTGAAGTGCAATAATAGAATATGCATAACTGGAATACTGAATGAACAATACATACACGTGTCAATCAAATCCCGAGGGTATATAAGTCAGTATAACCCTATCATAGGCACACTCATAGCATACAAGTACACAAGATCCCCGAAGCTCGTGCAACATAAGCTAATTCAGGATCATAAAGGCTCACATCATATGAGAAATGCAGGATCACCGGATCCAATGTGCACACACCTTCTGAATGTGGATGTCAAACAAATACAATGATCAAATGCAGCAAGCACAAACAAATGCAATAATGCATAGTATGCACATGATGCAGGATGGGTCACCGCTCCACACCAGTCAGCTACCATCGCATTTATGCGAAACCGAGTGGGTATGCGCCCGCCCGACGCTTGCTCATGCACCCAAGGAAGGAAGACGCGGAAAGCCCTCTGATATGGCTATTGGAGGGTGGTATCCACGGCTGCCCTTGGCGGCGACTCCTGATCGGGAAACTTGAGTGGAGAAAAGGTGCGTGCGAAGGAGATTGGAGAACCTCAGTTGGGTGTGGCAAGAGGAATCAGGGGAGAAGTAGTGAGCGGAGGAAACGAGAAAGGGGATTTAAGTTAGGGTGTTTTGCAATTTACCCCTCCCAATCCACACTATTGCACCTCCACCCTTAATTTCCTAAACTTAGGCATCTTCCCCCTCCAAGTAAGGTTTTAAGCCCATTATCCCTTCAAAATTATAGTGTTTTCCACCCTCAACGTCAATGATTAGGATTTATGCAAATTTAAACCCTCTACGCCTTAACCTAATAATTTGATAATCGTACATTCATTTCGAGAAAATTCTCGAAATTTCTCTGTAATTTTCCGTGCCACATTTTCAATTTACCATATTTAACATTCTTCCCCACTAACAAAAATTTAGTCCATAAATTTCGTTATTCACAAGCGATAGGTATGATCATACAGTACAAATACTGAATACAAAAACCATGTGTACCTAAGATAAACAAATGGGGGTAGCAAGCTCTGATTGTATCCTCGAGCTCCCAGGTCGCTTTCGCATCTGAATGATACTGCCATCCGACTTTGATGAACCAGATTATCTTACTCCGTAGCTGACACACTCTCCCAAAATCCACATGGGTACCTCCTCGTAGGTTGCATCAAGCTGAAGTGTGATCGACACATCGGATAAGACATGCAAAGGGGTTAGCACATAATTTCTCAGCAGAGATATATATACTACAATGTGCTACCAGCAAGAGATGGGCGAGTGCCAGTCGGTAGGCTACGACTCTGATCCTCTCTAAAATCTGGAAGGGGCCAATATACCGTGGAGCTAACTTACCTCTTGTTAGGACCGGTAGGAGAGTTAGAGGGGGGTGATTAGCTCCAATTTGCTTGTAGAAGATTTATGGTCGCGGAAGACTTCAAGCAATGCTAACGCTCAAGGATTTACTTGGTATCCACCTTCTTGAGGTGACTAATCCAAGGATCCGCTCTCCTCACTCTCTCATGCACTATGAAAGATCTCCTTCTTGAGGTGGAGAAACCTCTTACAAGCTTACAAGAAGAATACAACAAGTGGAAGCAAATACAATAGGAAATCTTACAAGATGTATAACAATGAGCTCTCTTTTATTTCCTTACTTTCTTCAAGCTTGAGATCGCCTCTAGAACCTTGGAAGGTCAGCAACACTATGACCCAAGACTTCTCTTGAAATGGCGAGGAAGGAGGAGAAGAATCGGTGAAGAATTATGCGAGCCCTGCGCTTCAAACCTGCGTGAAAACCCTATATACCCAACGCCTAGGGTTCACTAATCGATTGCCCAATCGATTACCACGTCATACTTAGCCGTTAAATGGCTATTTTTTGAAGCTTAATCGATTAGCCAATCGATTAAGAACAACCTTAATCGATTGTTGAATCGATTCAGCACCTTTCTGTGCTCTCACACAATACTGCGGTAATCGATCACCCAATCGATTATCGGACCTCTTAATCGATTAATCAATCGATTAAGAGAAGGCTGAATCGATTGCCCAATCGATCCAACCACATTCTGTTCTCGCAACTTATTTCTCCCAATCGATTCATCCCTTTCTTAATCGATCACCCAATCGATCAAGAAGGCTTCTGTTCGCGAGAAACCAAACTCAAATCGATTACCCAATCGATTGAGTCCAACCCTAACTTGTGTGCACAAGTCTAAAGTTCCCTTGCCTATCCTTGATCAATCGTGACCTGTTAGGACTTCTCTACCAAATGTGCGATTAACCCTTTGACCAACTTGGATTTCTCCTGCCTAGCTCCCAACTAGGACTTAACCTGATTCCCAACCAGGTTTGCCTAACCCTCGAGTTAGGTCTAGTTTCTCGGTAGACTTTCACCTTGCCAGCGTGTTATCTCCCCTATCCACCTGGACCTCTCCTAGTCCCACTAGGTCTTCTCTCATGCCAGCTTGCGATCTCCCCGATCAACTTGGACTTCACCTAGTCCCACTAGGTCTTTTCCCATGCCAACGTGTGATCTCCCCGATCCACCTAGACTTCACCTAGTCCCACTAGGTCATTTTCCATGCCAGCGTGCGATCTCCCCGATCCACCTAGACTTCACGTAGTCCCACTAGGTGTGCCTAGTCCCACTAGGTCTTTTCCCATGCCAGCGTGTGATCTCCCCGATCCACCTGGACTTCACCTAATCCCACTAAGTGTGCCTAGTCCCACTAGGTCTTTTCCAGTCAAGTCTCCAATCAACCTTGATCCACTTGACTCACACAATATTCAAACATCATGCGATATTCAAATATCATTATCAAACATCGAAACATCCAACCTTAAGCTTACCAAGCTTACTAGACATAAGCTGCCCCGAGCCTAGTCAAACTAGGTCAACCTTAACCTAATCAAAATTGCACCAACACCTCTGAGGTCAAACCGCTTCACCCCTTCACGGGTGAAACTCATAGAAAGACATGATTGTTCATGGAGAACTTGAGAGGTCATTGTCTCTGATCTGCATAACTCTTTTGGCGATCAAGTGCCTCTGACATTCATATGAATTAACACTGCTGTTGATGCAGTCTAACCTTGATTGTTGTTTTGGTGTTGACGCTGATTTAAGTTTTGATTTAAGTCTGGTTAAACGCATGGGGATTAAGTCCTAGTCGCGGACTGGGCACGAAAGTCCTAACTTGGAGGGTTGGGTGAAAAGTCCTAGCTTGGAGAGCTAGGTGAAAAGTCTTAACTTGGAGGGTTAGGTGAAAAGTCCCAACTTGGAGGGTTAGGTGAAAAGTCCTAGCTTGGAGGGCTAGGTGAAAAGTCCTAGCTTGGAGGGCTAGGTGAAAAGTCCTTACTTGGAGGGTTGGGTGAAAAGTCCTAGCTTGGAGGGCTAGGTGAAAAGTCCTAACTTGGAGGGCTAGGTTGATGAAATCCCGACTTGGAGGGCCAAGTCCTAGCCTGGAGGGCTAGGTTGATGAAATCCCGGCTTAGAGGGCTAGGTCCTAGCTTGGAGGGCTAGGTTGATGAAATCCTGGCTTGGAGGGCCAGGTCCTAGCTTGGAGGGCTAGGTTGATAAAATCCCGGCTTGGAGGGCCAGGTCCTAGCTTGGAGGGCTAGGTTAAAGTCTCAGTGAGTGAAGCTGAGCATGAAGTCTTGGTCCGAGGGATCAAGCACGAGTCGGAGATGGGTCGGAGGCTGGTTCTCTCGACTAAGAGTGGGTTTGGCCTTGCCCGGATTGGTCTGGTGACCGATCAGGGAAGTTGGCACGAAGTTCCCTCTTGGATCGGTCTGGTGACCGATCCAACGATGTCTGATCGGTCTGGTGACCGATCAGGGAGCTTCCAGTAACTTTGGCAAACCTACTGATCGGCTCCTGATCGGTCTGGTGACCGATCAGGGAGAAACCGTGACCGATCAGACTGAATGATCAACTATCGCGAGGTTTCTCACCCTGACCGATCAGGCTGGAGCCTGATCGGTCTGGTGACCGATCAGCCAGTGGATTCCGGGCGGGATTGTGGCAAGCTGATTTCCGGATCGGTTTGGTGACCGATCTGGTGACCGATCATATGAGCTTGCGATCCCAAGTTTCTCACTGGGGACCGACCAGGTTGGAGCCTGATCGGTCTGGGATAGTCCTGATCGGTCCGGTGACCGATTACTTTAATTCAAACGCGCTGTCAGACGCTCTGATCGCGCCTGCTTTCACTGATACACTACTGATGTCACTTTGATCTTCTCTGCCATTACTGATATAAGTTTGATTTCATTTGCTAAACCTCTGATTGAGTGTGCAGGTGACAGGGATGGATTCAAACACTCAAGGAGAGTCAATGGAGGCCTTTCCTTGGAGCAGGTTTGTCCATTTGCCATCTCAGGTTGCAACGGCTGGAGCTGCTGACTGGAGCTTGGCTGAGGGAAGCTCAGGGAGTCCAGGGAGAGCTCAGTGGTAGCTGGCGTTGGCAGGTGAGCAGCTGGAGGCTGCAGTGAGGTGGTGACCTGGCGATAGTAGAGAAGACTTAAGCTGCGTAGCGGAGAAGGGCTGAAAAGACTTCTCGCTAGAGCTTGCTGCGAACACTTCTTGTTGTGTGCTTGTTCTATCTGCTGTTCCATCATCTTGAGCAAGCAACTGTGATCTTTGAAGCAACCTTCTGTTACTTGGGCACTTGGGAGAAGAGAAACAAGAAGCTTGAGTCCATCAGCGAGAAGACACGAAGAGGAGAGTCTTGCGTGAGATCTGCGCTGGGTGGAGCTCGGAGAAGCTTGCTTGTGTTCTTGTGATTCTAAGTGCTGAGTAAGATCCTTCTTGTGTTTCCTGTACTTTATACCTTATCATCTTGAAACGCTGTGGAGAGGTTACTCCACCGAGAAGGAGGTTGCATTTTATCCGGTGTTCACCATAGGGGCAAGTTATCCCCGAACCTTGTAAATCCTCTTGTTAGTGTTTTGCATTTGTGCTTAGCTAGGTTTTATTTCTGCATACTCTGTTTTCTTTAGCTTCCGCTGTGCTACTAATACTTGAGGTGCAGAAAATCGATAAGTGGTAAACTTTAAGTGTCTGGCTACATTCACCCCCCCTCTCTAGCCATCCAAGTTCCAACATCTGCATCGTGCTAAGCGCTTTGAGGTCCCAACAACTATAACTCTCCAACCTCTTCCTCGAGGGTGGGTGCCCTGTAAGCTCTATCGTACAATATCTCAAATTTCACCCTATAGATAGCCGAATGCTAGCAACAGTTGTAAGAGACCTCTACTGAATGCAAATGCTCCCTCCAACTGGCTCCGAAAATCCATATGCACAATCGTAGTAAGTCCTCCAGAACCTGAATGGTATGCTCAGATTACTACTCATCTGTCAGCGGATGAACAACTATACTGAGACAGAGCTATGCACTTGTAACTCGTAGGAGACTCTCGCCAGATTCCAAAGGTAATCCCTAAAATTTTGTAAGCTCCCTCTGTATATCTCTACCAATTGATCCATCGAGTCCATCCTACGGATTGAAAGGAAGTGTGTATAATTGGTTTATCAATCATGATCACACAAATCGATTGGGTCAAAATCACCCAAATTGATTGGGTCAAAATCTACTGATTTGATCTAGAGAGCTTCGATTATACAAATTTCAGTTCAAATGGATTTCTGAGATTACAAGGAGTTCAAACATACTATCTATTATTTATTTCAACTTCTCCGAGGTTCACCCGTTGGGCCTGATATGAATCTATATCAGGCCCAACGAGACTAATGTGTGATTTTCTTCATTCTTTCATATTACATTTTAACACTTCGGAGAAGTCAAAATAAACAATGGATAACATATTTGAATTTATTGTAATCGTAGAAATCCACAGGATATGAAATTAATACAATCAGAACTTTCTAGGTCAAATCAATGAATTTTGATGAATCAATAAAAAAAATCTCATATTAGACTTGATATGATCAGGCCCTTGAATATGCATGTATATATGCATGTGTAAAAAGAGAGGAAAAAGAAAGAGAAAGAGAGAAGGAAAACTAAGAAAGAGAAGAAAAAAGAGGAGAAAAAAATTAAATTTGATGGGAGATGTAAAATAAGAATAATACAAAATTGAGTGTGCCTTTTTGTAAATAATAAGGTAGGATATGTCATTTGATTAATTCGGAAATTTATGTATGCCTTTTAGTAAATTACCGAATAGAAATTAAAATGATAAAAAGTAGAATAAGAAAAATAAATAATTAACTAAATATTAGTTCAGAGATTTTCTTGAGTTTTTATTTTTTATTAGTCGTGATAAATTTGATCGGGTGAATTGGCCTTTGTGACTCTATCATTGATAGGAGCTCCAATAGTTTGTTGGATCGAGAGAACCAATAGAGGGGGGGGGGGGTGAATATCGAAAAATATTTGGATTTATGAAAAAAGCAATTGCACAGCGGAAGATAAGCGCAAACACGCGAACACAGTAATTTTTACTTGGTTCGGAGCCTAGGTCGACTCCTACTCCAAGGCCCACGATCGTTGATCGTTTACTTTGGGCAATTCTATATGAAGCGTAAAATCCGTTTACAAAGATTGATTACAAAATAAGTGCAGTAAATTAAAAATCACTCTTCTTTACCGACGTCCGGAGTAGATTGACTTTTTCCGGAGCAGCAGGACGTCGTCGGCTCGAGTTGGGAGGTTTCCGGAGCAAGGCGCGAGAGAAGAAGAGCTTTGAAGTGTTGAATCAAGTGATGTTCGAAGCTTGGGGTCGAGGGCCCTTTATATAGGGCCTGGGGGCGCCCAGGACGTCGGGGGCGCCCCCCCATGTGTCGGTTGATCCGGAAATTTCTCGGTCAGCGTCTGATCCCTTTACCTTCGGGATCAGTTTTGACCGGGGCGCCCGGAGCGCTCAGTGGGCCCGGATTGACCGGGTCAAAGTGTCATCTGCTGGCTTCGAAGGGAGCTGCTTCGGCAGTTGGTCCTGGGGGCGCCCGGGACGCTGGGGGCGCCCGGGAGCACAGGGGCGCCCGGGAGTTGAACTGTCGAAGCTTTGCTTTGCTTTCTTGTGTTTTGTATTCACCTTGGGGGCGCCCGGGACACTCCGGGCGCCCTGGTCAGCTATTGCCTCATTCCTTTGAGGCTCTCTGAGTTGCAGACACACGTTCCTTCAGTCCATCCAGGGTTAGTCCAAAACATAATGAAACAATAAATTGTTAGTTTATACAGCCTTAGCTGTCTTGGTTCTGACTTTGGGTCTCCAAAATAGAACCCTAGGTCGAACCGACGCCTACTGTTCCCTCAACGGGGAACGCGTCCTCACCTACTCCTCTCGGGAGAGTGTACCTGATGCCAACCGTTCCTTTGGTTGGACTTTTGCCTGACGGTCCTTTGCCAGGTCTTGGATGCCGAGCTGTCCTTCGCCCGGTGCCTAGCATTCCTTCGCTAGGGCTTTTCACTCTGGCATTCCTTCGCCAGTGCCTAGCAGACCTTCGCTAGGGCTTTTCACTCTGGCATTCCTTCGCCAGTGCCTAGCAGTCCTTCGCTAGGACTTTGTATCCTGACATTCCTTCGCCAGGTGCCTAGTCGTCCTTCGCTAGGGCTTTGGATCCTGGCAGTCCTTCGCCAGGTGCCTAGCAGTCCTTCGCTAGGGCTTTGGATCCTGGCAGCCCTTCGGCAGGTGCCTAGCAGCCCTTCGCTAGGACTTTTCCTGCACACTCAGTGAATATTGTTAGATCACAAACAAACTTAACTTTGAATCCTTTGCCAATATCAAAACAAGGTTCGATATGGTGCTTCCTGCACCAACATAGTTTGTGTCAGATGCCTCCGGGGCTATGGTGAAGGGTGATTAGTTGTCATCCCAGGTATTCACAGTTCTATCCCCAGTTACAGTGTATTTTGCAGGATTTTTTTCTCCAAATGGGACGTGAATCTTGAGACGCTAGATTTTTGGTCTGTCTGTTGCAAGCAATTTTCGATTTATCTTAACGACCGATGAGAAACTTCTGTAGGGCCGGGCCGGTCACCCGAGATTAGAGATGTTGGCGTTACAGGCGTTACTGGCCTTCGGCGTTACAAGCGTTACTGGCCTTCGTCTTCAATCGTTGTCGTTACAGGCCAGAGCATTGAAGACCTCCATTGATGGAGGTAAAAGAAACGCCTGATTCTTTCTATAAAATGACGTCCAAATTGCAATCCAAAAGAGGAGACGAAGAGGAATCGGAGCGTCGAATCTGAGAGGGATTTGGTTTGTGGCTAATTGGGATCGGTCCGATGACATTCTCTCGACAGCAAGCAGAAGAAGAAGCGAAGAAGAAGATCTTCAATCACTATAAGTCTTAATCTTTTGCAATTCGATCTCATGCTTAGAGAGAACAATAATGGTATCAGAGCGATTGTTAGAGCATGAGAAAAAAAATTTACCTTTGTAATTAAAATTCCTTTGCGATGAACACCTCGCTTTGTTGATAGATGAAATCGGTGAAATCGCCACTGAGTTCTCCAATCGCTGCGCGTTTTCATCCCCTGGCCGACGATCGCTTCACGCGCGGAAGTCAGCCATCGCCGTCGGCTGGATGCGTCGATGGAGGCAGCCATGGCGTTGGTGATGGTGGAAAAAAAGGGTTGGCTGAGTGGGGAAGAAAGCTGCGGAGAAGAAGAGGAAGAGGCGGCTGCGGGCGAGATTAGGTTTTGTTTTTTTTTAAAGAGAAAAAGTTGATTTTATTAAATCAACAAGGAAAAAAAAAGCCCTGCCAAAACCTATTCTGACTCGGAAAAACGTTACTGCCCAAAGGAGGTTCGAACTCCTGACCTCCCTAGTGAAGGCAAACAGACCCAACTAGAAGCTGTATTCGAAAATTTGTTTAGATTTGGTTCAATTTATTTAAATTAGATTCTAGTTTGGTTGAAAAAGATTAAGTTGGTCAAATCGATTTTGGTTCAAACCATTAGTTGGTTTAACCAAATCATTTTGATTAAATAATCTGAACTAAACAGAATGATTTGATTATTATGTTGAACCTCAAATTTAAATAGGCTTAATTGTAGCTACAAACGTAAAGGAAACTTATATGCTTTTATCTATTTGTGTGTTTTTTTTCTATGCATATGTGTGAATTGAAAAAAAAACTGGTTTTGTTACTGGTTTTGTCAGTTTTGTACTGACTATGTCATTTTTCAATTCCAGATGTCGCATGAGATATGCACCACGATTCGTTGCTATGAGCGAAGTCGTGAGATAATGGAGCAGATAGAAGAAGTTTACTATAGTCCCATTCTCGGGATCCAAGGCAATATAGGAAAATTGGATCGATTATTTTGGAAACTCGAGCAGGAAGAGTTTCCAATCTTGGATGACTATAGGATTGGAGCATTGATTCGTTCATTGCCAAAGCGTGCGAGAGAAGTTGCATACCAGATATGGGGGCATCATGAATGTCGCATCTCATATACTGAGTTATGTAAGCAACAACTTCGCCATGAGTTTCCAGAGGATCTAGGAGATTCTGAGGAGGACCCAGAGGAAGATCCTGAAATGTTGGAGGACGATCCTGAAATGTTCGAGAAAGATCCCGAAATGTTCGAGGGCGATCCTGAAATGTTCGAGGAAGATCCCGAAATGTTCGAGGACGATCCCGAAATGTTCGAGGAAGATCCCGAAATGTTCGAGGAAGATCCTGAAATATTCGAGGAAGATCCTGAAATGTTCGAGGAAGATCTTGAAATGCCTGGGAAAAACCCTGAAATATTTGAGGAAGATCCTGATATTGAAATGATCGAGGAAGATCCTGAAATATTTGAGGAAGATCCGATAGAATCTGTGGAAGATCCCGAGCCTGATCAGACTGGTCGATTAGAGATGAACGAGAGAGTGATAGCCACTGCCATAATATTTTTTATTATGGGAATGATGTCAACTTATCTAGTTCATTAAATTCTGTTTGTTGTACCAACTTATTAAGCATATTAAATAAAGTTATGTTATGTGTTAACTGACTTGTCAATGATTAGTTCATTTATATCATTAGTTCATATTCAAGACAAATGATTAGTTCATTTAATGGGATGTATGTAATATAATTGATCAATGTTAATTAGATTGGATGATGCGAATGATGAGTGAAAATGTAGTTATCACTTGATTTCGTAATCCAAGTCAAGTTTACATTGAATCAATCAAAAAATTATGTATAGATGATATACACTGAATTAATGAATAATATGTTTATTTTGTTGGATCGTGAAAAACCGATAGGGGGGGGGGGTGAATATCGGTTATCGTTTTTTTTTCGGAAAACTAAGAGTAAGTGCACAGCGGAAATAAAACTATGAGACACAGCACAAAGACACAGTGGTTTTTACTTGGTTCGGAGCCTGTGTCGACTCCTACTCCAAGGCCCACGGTCGTTGACCGTTTACTATGGGCAATTCTATATTCGCGCAAATAGATTACAATAATTTCAATTACAGAGATAGTGCAATAAAATAATAATAAAATATTAAGCTCTTCGTTACCGACGTCCGGAGTGTATCGACTCTTTTTCGGGGCAGCGGGACGTCGTCGGCTCGAGGTGAGGCGTTTCTGGAGCAAGGCACGAGCGTAGAGGAGCTTTGAGGCGTTGAGAGAATTATTGTTGGAAGTCTGGGGTCGAGGGCCCTTTATATAGGGCTAGGGGGCGCCCGGGACGTCGGGGGCGCCCCCCACGTGGCCTTTGATCCGCACAGATCTCGGTCAGCGTTTATCCTCTGGATCCGCTTTGACCGGGGCGCCCGAAGCGGGGCGCCCGCATTGACCGGGTCAAAGTTTTATCTTCTTGGCTTCGATGGCTTCTTAGTTCGAAGTAAGCGCATGGGGGCGCCCGCAGCGTAGGGGGCGCCCGGGAGCAGCGGGGGCGCCCGGAAGCACGGGGGCGCCCGGAAGCACGGGGGCGCCCGACCCAGTGTGTATTCAAACCATTCTTCTTGTTACTTGTTTTGTATGACCCTTGGGGGCTCCCGGGACGCTCCGGGCGCCCTACTCAGCAACTGCCTCTCTCCTTTGAGGCTTTCTGAGCTGCAGACACACATTCCTTCGGTCCTGCATCCAGGGTTAGTCCAAAACACAATAACATAATAAATTATTAGATTTATATAGCCTTAGCTGTCTTGGTTCTGACTTTGGTCTCCAAAATGGAGCCCTAGGTCAAACCGACGCCTACTGTTCCCTCGACGGGGAATGCGTCCTCACCTACTCCTCTCGGGAGAAATTACCTGATGCCAACCGTTCCTCTGGTTGGACTTTTGCCTGACGGTCCTTTGTCAGGTCTTGTAAACTGGCAGTCCTTCGCCAGTTGCCTAGCAGTCCTTCGCTAGGGCTTCAGTCCCAGGCTGTCCTTCGCCTGGAGCCTAGCAGTCCTTCGCTAGGTCTTGGATGCTGGCAGTCCTTTACCAGTTGCCTAGCAGTCCTTCGCCAGTTTCCTAGCAGTCCTTCGCTAGGGCTTGGATACTGGCAGTCCTTCGCCAGGTGCCTAGCAGTCCTTTGCAAGGGCTTGGATACTGGCAGTCCTTCGCCAGGTGCCTAGCAGTCCTTCGCTAGGGATTTTTCTGCACACTCAGTGAACAACGTTAGATCACAAATAAACTTAACTTTGAATCCTTTGCCAATATCAAAACTAGGTTCGATATGGTGCTTCCTGCACCAACAATCTCCCCCTTTTTGATTATGGCAACACAATTCAAAGTTAAGTAAAAAAACTTTATAACTGTTAAGAACATAATGTAAAAATGAAGTATAGCAATTTTACACAGTTTAATGTTAAGTAAAAACTTTATAACATTTCCTAACACAAGGTAAGTTTTTAAAAAAACCTTTATTTCTCATAAAAAACCTTTATTTCTTATACTCCCCCTAAAGAGTACTTGTGTTATAATACTTAACTTTGACCTTTCCTCCCCCTTTGACATATATCAAAAATAAACATGGGTGAACAAGGTATCTAATAGGGAGGTTTGAGTTTTACCAAAATAAATTTAAGTAAAGGAGTTCAAAAGCATAGTTTTCAAAAGAAACTTTAAGTAATGGATTTCAAAGTAATGGATGTTTTGAAAATACATGAAGCTCCCCCTTAATGTGACATTCTTCTCCTTATGTTTTAGACCATTCTAAAAAAAAACTTTCTTTGAAAAAGGAAAAAAAGTTTAAGAAAGAATTTAATTTTTAATTTCACTTTTTCTACTCTCCCCCTTGGTCATATATCAATAAAAAAATTTTTGAAAAATATATTTTGAAAGAAATTTAAAATTTATGTATCAGAGCTTGTGATTCTTGAAAAGGAATTGAACGAAATAATGTCAAGAGTTATGATAATTTCAAAATATCAAAATTTTGAAAGATTGAAAAATTTATGCTCAAAATCATAATTGGAGTCAAGTGTATGTGATAAGCAATAAGTTTACTTGTTCTGAATATTTTAAAAAAATATACAAAAATGCAAGTACTTTATTGAGCATTTTGAAAGATATAAGTATTTTGAAAGATATTATGAATTTGAAAAACATAAGTACTTTTAAAATATTAAAAAATTACTTGACTTATCTTTTTGAAAGTACTTACACATAATCTTTTACTTGCTTTGGTTTCTTTTCCAGTCTGACACAATCCTAGGAAACCTTGTTAACTATAAGAAAATTTCCTTAAGTGTCCTGGAAATTTTCCAACTCAAGTAAATATTATTTCCAAAAGAATTTTGATAAGCCAAAATGATAGTATTTTGAAAATATATGCAAGTACATTTTGAAAAATGTATCAACTTTGGAGGCACAATATTTTACTAGACTTGGTTTATTCTCCAGTCTAACACAATCCTAGGAAGCCTTGTTAACTACAAGGACCTTTCCTTAAGTGTCCTAGAAAATTTTCCAAAGTCAAGTAAATATTAATTTCAAAAAGTATTCTCAATAGATTTTTAAAAATATTCCAAAGTCACGTAAAATTTTGAAAGTGATGATATATATAAGCAAAATGATTTTACAGGATAGTATTTTGAAAGAGTAATTATTTAAGTTTTCAAAAGGATTTTCAAAGTGCAATGCATGAAAACATATAATTTTGAAAATGCTCAATAATTCTTTTAATTTGATCTCCCCCTAAACTCGACCCAGTCCTAGGAAGCTTGTTGACTACAAGCGATCTTCCTCTGAGTCTTAAGGTTTGATTCAAATTATGAGAATTATCTAATAAATTCAAACTTGTTAGAAATAATTTCTTTTGATTTAGACTCCCCCTAAATTTGACACATCCTCGGAGTCCTTGTAGATCATTAAGTAGACCTTCCTTTGTGTCTTTAGGGTTTACTAAAATCAAAAGAATAGTTTTGAATACTAGCATGGTAATATAATTTTAGAAAATTCAATTTGAAATGAAGATAATTTTAAAGCATAAACCCCGTTTTCGAAAAACATTTTGAAATGATAATGGTTTTTGTAAAACACAATTTTCGAAAAATATAGTGATTATTTGAAAACATAATTTCATTCTCCCATTTAAAAAGGTGAATATAGAGAACTGAGAAGGGGGAATGATTTTAAAAAATAGAAGTTCTTTTAAGTCCAAAAAAAATATCTAAGCCCGGACTGTAGACAAAAAGAAATATCCTAAGTAATTCCCAAGGTGACTTTTTGTCATACAAGAATAAACTAATTTTTTAAAAAAATGTATGTATAATGGTAAAGGAAAGAAATAAATGTTATGAAATAAATCTCAGGTTAGTGAACAAAAGAGACTTACGTCTTAGGACTGGTGGCTCGCTACCCCAACCTTTTAGGGAACGCGTATAAGATGGTACTTACGTCTTAAGTGGATCCAAGTGAGTTATTATTTTCAAGTATATGCTTTAGCAAAGTTTTATAAAGTTTAAGGAAGTTTTCTAAAAGTTAAAGAAAGATTTAAAGTTAAAGAATTGCTAAAGTTTCATGTTAAGCCAAGAAAAAGTGAGCGAAAACTTATTAATGCTTGAGTATGCATGTTTTGAGTTATACATGTTTTAGTGTTTCTTTTAAGCATAAAAGTATCTCATGTGGTTTCACATTGTTTAAAAAGCATGCCTGCACATTTCGAGATTTTGTGAGCTAGATAGTACTTGCTAAGCTTTATGCTTATTAGTTGCATTTCCTCTTACTGCAGGTAAAGGTAAAGACAAGCACTTCTGAAGGAAGGCGACGGGGCGGTGCTGAGTGACGTGTGTGTGGTGGCTGACCTTGAGAGATCCTTGGGATGAGACAGTTTAGCTTATTTGAAATGAAAAGTTTAAGATTTCCAAATTCCAAGTTATTGTGTTATGGAGTTTATTGAACATTTATGCTTCGGATAGTTTTACATGCTCAATTTTGTAAAATGAAGATTCCATGTTATTTCAATTAGTATGCATACTTTTGTGAATGCACTAGATGAGCAAGGGCATGAGTAGTTTAACATGTGGATACATTGCATTTTAGACTTATTCTTGAGCTTATTATTATTTCCTTTTGGACTAAGTCCTAATTGTGCTTAAAATGCTTGTAAATTCGGTAGAAAAGTAAGATTTACATTCTATGAAGTTCTAGAAATATTATTGCATGTGCCAAGATGTTGTTAGTTTCAAATTAAGTTTTTATTGCTTTAAATATGCTTAGAAAAGTTGCATTCATATTCCATAATGCTTTAGTAATATTATAGAATCTTGTGTGATGAGTTTAAATGCATGACTATTAAAATTAGAATATCATTCTTAGATAGATTTAAATACAAAAAAAAAGAGTTTAAGAAAGTTTCGCATTTTAGTCATTGCATTAGAGTCAAGAAGTAGACAAAGTAACGATCCGTCTAAGGTAGAGAAGGCGGGTCGCTACACATTTCATGGTAGAACTTGCTGTTGGTTCAACTGCATAGTACAGACTTGATCTTGATGCCTATAGGGCATGGAAGAAAAAGGACTCCACTGCAAGGGGATATTGATTAGTTCAATGGTAGATGACCTGGTATTTGAGTATGAGCCACTACCATCAGCTCATGTTGTCTGGGTTGCCCTGAGAGAGAGATACAGTGGAGTTAGTGTAAGCAAGCTTCGTCAACTGATAATCAAGTTTGACAGTTGTAAAAAGCGCCCGAATGTGACGATGACCCAACATCTGAGAGAAATGGGTAATATGATTCGGGAGCTTAAGACTGCTGGTCATGAGTTAACCGACGAACAACAGGTTCAAGCAGTTATTTGTTCCCTTCCTGATTCTTGGGAAACAATGAAGCAGAACCTTACTCACAGTGAGAGTATCAGGACTTTCATTGATGTCTCACGCCATATTGAACTGGAGGCGGAGAGAATAGAATTCGCAAGGATTTCTGAGCAAGCTTTTGTAGCTGAAGGTTCTGGATCCAAGAATAAGAAAAAATGGTTTAAGAAAGGGAAGGGTAAGGGAAAAGAAGCTGGTGCTACTACTGTGCAAGACCCAATCAAGAAGAAAGGAAAGAAGAATGGAAAGAAACCTAAAGGCAAGCTAACTTGCTACAACTGTGGCAAGAAGGGTCATTTTGCTCGGGAGTGTACTGAGCCAAAAAAGGTAAATCCATGTTTGTCTTCTTTTCATGAGCTTTATGTTTCTAGTTTGGTGTTGTTAGCTGATTCTTATCCTTTGTGGATTATAGATTCAGGAGCAACGAACAATGTAGCTCGTGATCGAGCTACGTACGTGGAGTACCGTCGCGTACCAGCTGACAATAAGTGGATATATGTGGGAAACAATGCAAGAATTGAAGTCAAAGGAATTGGCACTTGCAAACTCAACCTTCGTGGTGGGCGTACATTGTTTCTGCATGATGCCCTGTATGCTCCTAAGATTCGACGGAATCTGGTTTCTGTGAATTGTCTTCTTGAATTGGGTTATTGTATGAATTTTTACAGTCGTCGTGTAGAACTTAAAATTGACTCTGTGTTAATTGGATATGGTTTTATATCAAACGGTTTCATGGTTCTTGATGTAGAACCAGATGTTAATTGTGGAAATAATGGTTGTTTTTCAAACATTGCTCTTACTAGTGATGCTGATGTTGATGATGAAGTTTGGCATGCTAGATTGGGACATATAGGACAAGAAAGAATAAATAGATTAGCAAGAGAGGGTCTGCTCGGCACTCGTGCTAAAGTTGACTTGTCTATATGTGAGCACTGTCTTACTGGAAAAGCAACTAGGAAACCGTTTGGTAAGGCTATTAGGGCTGATTCACCATTGCAATTGATTCATTCGAATATTTGTGGTCCAATGAACATGAAGGCTAGAAATGGTAGTTCATATTTCATTACATTTATTGATGACTTCACGCGTTTTGGTCATGTGTATTTGATTTCTCATAAATCTGAAGCATTAGATTGCTTTAATCGTTATTTGAACGAAGTTGAGAATCAATCGGAACGTAAGGTTAAAACCTTACGCACTGACCGTGGAGGTGAATAATTGTCGGATCAGTTCAAGACAATATGTAATGAGAAAGGGATTATTAGACAGTTAACTATCCCTGGAACTCCACAGCAAAATGGAGTTGCTGAAAGAAGAAATCGAACTCTTCTTGAAATGGTTAGGTCGATGATGGCTCAAGCTAATTTGCCTATTTCATATTGGGGAGATGCATTATTGGCTGCAACCTACATACTTAACCGGGTGCCTTCTAAATCTGTTCCATCTACTCCATATGAACTTTGGACAGGCAGAAAACCAGATTTGAGTAATCTGAGACCATGGGGGTCAGCTGCTTATATTCATGACAAGACTCATAAATATGGAAAATTAGGACCCAGAGGTAAGAAGTGTATCTTTGTAAGATATTCTGATACCTCTAAGGGTTATGTCTTTATTGGTGAGCAACAAGATGGAACCATCTCTGAAATTGAGTCAAGAGATGCTACTTTTCTTGAAACTGAGTTCCCAACAAGAGGTGAAGTTGATAAATCAACTCCTGTATTTGCAATAGAGGAGGAGGATACTGTTCCTCCATTAACAAATCAGGAATCACAGGGGATACCTGAATCTAGTCAACCTAGTGGGAGTAAATTGCTTATAAGTGAATTAGTTTCTCAACAGTCAAACCTGCGAAGAAGTAATCGTAAGATTATTCCTCGGAGAAGGTTTGACATTGAAAATGAGGCATTAATGATTCTCCCAGTTGACGATGAAGAACCTCGAACGGTTGAGGAAGCATTGAAATGCTCAGTTAGAGAAAAACGGAGAATTGCAATGGATGAAGAAATGAAGTCTATGAGAAAGAATCAGGTTTGGGATTTAGTCGATCTTCCTGCAGGCCGAAGGGCTATTGGGAATAAATGGATTCTCAAAATCAAGAGGAAGGCAGATGGATCGATTAATAAATACAAAGCTCGTCTGGTTGTAAAAGGATATACCCAAATGGAGGGTATTGATTTTGAAGAGACATTTTCCCCTGTTGTGAAGTTTGTGTCAATACGTGTCATTTTAGCTATAGTAGCACATTATGACTTGGAATTACATCAGATGGATGTAAAAACGGCTTTCCTTAATGATAATCTTGACGAGGAAATCTATATGGCACAACCAGAAGGTTATATTGCTAATGGCCAAGAAGAAAAAGTATGTAGACTTAAAAAGTCTATATATAGGCTAAAGCAAGCGTCGAGACAATGGAACATAAGATTCAATGAAGTCATTTTATCTTATGGTTTTGAAATGATCAATGAGGATCATTGTGTTTACCTAAAAAAGGATAAAGGAAAGTTAGTCATTTTATCATTATATGTTGATGATATGCTGATAGCTGGAAGTAACTTAAAAGTTGTGATTGATGTCAAGGCTTGGCTTTCATCACAATTTGACATAATTGACATGTGAGAAGCTGAGTATATCTTAGGAGTACGGATCATTCGTGATCGATCAAAAAGACTTTTGGGTTTGTCCCAAGAAGCTTATATTACTAAGATACTACAACACTTCAATATGTTTGATTGCAACGTTGAACAAACACCTACAGCGAAAGGTGTTGTTTTGAGCAAAAGTATGTCTCCCAAGACTCCTGAAGAGATAGCCGAGATGAAGTAAAGATCATATGCTAGTGCCATTGGTAGTTTGATGTACACTATGTTGTGTACTCGCCCTGATATAAGCTATGTTGTTGGCTTGGTTAGTCGTTTCCAGTCAAACCCAGGATCGAGACACTGGAAAGTGGTAAAAAGGATATTCATATTTCTCAAAGGGACGGCAGATTATTGTCTCTGCTTCCAAGGATCAAAACTGAGCTTGAAGGGCTACGCAGATGTAGATTGGGCAGGGGACCTTGACGACAGAAAATCCATATCTGGCTATATTTTTTTGCTGAATGGAGGTGTCATTTCATGGAACAGCAAGAAATAGGCTTGTGTAACACTGTCGACAATGGATGCTGAGTATGTGACTTGTGCAGCGGCTGTACAAGAAGCTGTCTGGTTGAGAAGGTTCCTAAAGCATCTGAAGATTGTTGAGGACAGTGGGAGCCCTGTTACAGTGTGTTGTGACAATCAAGCTGCTATAGCTTTTTCCAAGGATCCTAAATATCACAGCAAAGGCAAGCATATAGAAATTAAATACAATTTTGTAAGGGATATTGTTGACAAGAAAAAGATAATTCTTGAGTACATCCCTACCCGAGCAATGCTTGCAGATCCTTTTACTAAGCCGTTGACTAAAGAGTCGTTTTATGAACATGTGAAGTCTTTGGGACTACGTAAGATGTAACAAATTGTAAAGATTGTTATATAAATGAAATGTCATGATCTATTTAGTGTAAATGTATTTGTTACATTTGGTAAAAGTCTCGATGAACATGTTGACAGGCTAAGATTGGTCCTCTCACATGGACAATCGTCTCTATTTGTTAAGTATAAATAGAGGTAAGACCATTACTTATGAGACAACTTATATAGTTGTGAAGAGAGACATACTCATAAGTTGAGGTCGCCTTGATTTTGTATCAAGATGTGATCATTTATGTAATGATCATAGTAAATGCACCCACCATTTACTAAACCTGTTTAAAGCCAGATTGGAATTCATAAGTTGAATTCGGATTAGACGTTAGGTATGTCTAGATCGAAATTTGTATGATGTTAAATATTTGAGAAAAACATGCACTCTTTTTGGCAAAGAGAAAAACATCGTAGCATGTGATTCATACCACATGTGCTATAGCGACAATAAGGGTAGTAGGAGAATGGATCCCTGCTTCTCTACTATGTGAGACCCTTAAGATTATCAGTTAATCTCAATCTTACCCTAAGCGACTATTTAGCTGTCTACTTGAAGTTTTAATCAGTGTTTGCTACTTTAGTGTGTGTCCTATTGACTATAGATGATTCGGTCTATGGAGCATAACTAGGAAAGCGACTGATTAGAATGAATAGATTCTAGCTGAAAAGGAAGATTAAAATTGGTTTACATCTGTAATACTTATTCACTAGTCGACCAGTTATAATTTTTTGTTAAGTACTTAAAAATGTGATTGTGAATAAATGTATTGATTTGAGATGTCGAACATGCTCTTGACATAAATGTCATATGAGGGATTAGAGATGTTTATATTGATGTAAATATTTAATCTGGGGTAAAGGCAAGTTATTGATGTCTCTGATTCGTTCTATAGAGCAGCTAAGTTAAGTATAACAACTTTCTTAGTTATAATTGCTCAGTGTGCTTGCTGTCGCACGAACCATTTTCCCTGAAGTATGAATTGAATGCTCCTATATGGTCTTTGTGACTTCCTTACATAGTCTTAGTGACTAGATGACCTATATGGATAGAATTAGACGAGTGAGAGATGTTGGCGTTACAGGCGTTACTGGCCTTCGGCGTTACAAGCGTTATTGGCCTTCGTCTTCAATCGTTGGCGTTACAGGCCAGAGCATTGAAGACCTCTATTGATGGAGGTAAAAGAAACGCCTGATTCTTCCTATAAAATGGCGTCCAAATTGCAATCCAAGAGGAGACGAAGAGGAATCGGAGCGTCGAATTTGAGAGGGATTTGGTTTGTGGCTAATTGGGATCGGTCCGGTGACGTTCTCTCGACAGCAAGCAGAAGAAGAAGAGAAGAAGAAGATCTTCAATCACTGTAAGTCTTAATCTTTTGCTATTCGATCTCATGCTTAGAGAGAACAACAAGAGAAACCTCGTTAATCCAACAGTTTGTGTCAGTCGTTGAGGCTATAGTGTAGTGGAAGAGTGATTAGTCGTCATCTCAGGCATCCGTGATTTGATCCCCAGCTACGACACATTTTATAAATTTTTTTTTTCTAAATGGGATTTGAACCCTAAGACACTGGACTTCTAGACCGTCCGCCGTAAGTGCTTCCCGATTTACCTTGACGACTAATAAAAAATTTTTATAAGGCTAAATCAGTCGCCACATTATCCAACCTCATTAAATTTTTTTTTCAACATTGTCTATCATGGACGGAAGAGAGGGCCAAAGTTCTTCTTTTCAACTAAAAAAAAAAAGAAAATGGATCGGGTTTCTTGACGGTTAAACTTGAGTGATACAACGAGAGAAGTGATTTGGTTTACTCCATTAATATTAAGCAGACTTTTGCCGTTGTGTCGTCCATTGGCCATTAAAGCATTTGCTAACAACAACTTGACAACTGCTTGGATGTTGCTTCTCCAACAGCTGCTGTTTGGATGTTCCTTCTTCATCAGCCGGCAAAATAATTCAATGGATGACTCCTCCCATGCAGGATGAAAATACATCAGGCGATCTATTAAAGACCTGTAGCATGGTAGACCGCCTAACCTGGCCTAATTTGACCTGTTTAAAAATAAAATAATAATCAGGTCTATTTAAAAGCTTATTTATCTTATCAGACCAAGCCCAATTTTAATATAAAAACTATGAAGTCTGACAGGTCAGTCTGGATCTGTTAAAATTATATTGTATAAATTGTCAAAATAGAAATTCAAACTTTGGACTTCTACCAAACAGGACCTTATCTACTACTCTACTTGTCAATACACCATAAATTTTTTTTAGCTATAAAATACAAATAAAATTATAAATTTTGTAAATAGACTTTGTAAATTACAGACTTTGTAAATATGTCACAGGCTAGGCCAGGCTCACGCCAAAAACAAAGTCTATAATAGGTCACAGGTCAAACTCAGCCTGTTAAGATATAAATTTGACTTGACCTATTTGTTTCCATCCTTACTCCCATGTTTCTTTTCATCAAGCTACATCTTTTTCAATTCTAAAATTAGTGTGGTTGGTCTTCACGGTCGAAAACCATTTTATTTGGGCGAAATACAACGATACCCACTAGTCAACACTATTAATAAATTTCTAAGGTTTTCTAATTAAGAAAATATCAATATTTTGAATTTTTGAAACGGATAGAATTTTAAAAAATTTAAAATCATTCTAAATCAAAATAAATATACTTTTAAAAATCTTTTAAATATATCTATACTTTCATATTTAAATGAGACAATATACACTGATAACAGTAAAGTTTTAAAAACTTGTACAAAGATTTCCAAGTGTGCATGTGCACTCACAGTTGTTCAGATTTTTCTTTTATTTGGTTCATTAATTTTTTAATTAATGCATATGTTTTTTTTAATTCTGTATCAATTATCAATTTATTTTATTTCTAAACCGCACCAGCCTCTTTCTTTCCATTTAAAAGCACACAACTCATCGCCTTTGTCCTCTCTCTCCACCGTTCTCTTCTGCAATTCCACGAGTTCTCGCTCGCTATCGTCAGCTCCCTGCAGCGCCTGAAATGCTTCCGTATGCGACACTTGAGGAGGCGGAAACGGCGCTGGGGCGGAGCCTGAGCTTCTCCGAGGCCGTCTGGTTCCGCTACTCTGCCGGGATGCCCGATTACCTCCTCTACTACCACAGCATTATCTTCGTCTTCGTCATCTTCACCCTCGCCCCACTGCCACTCGCCCTCATCGAGCTCGGCTTCCCCGCCTCCATCTCGCCGTACAAGATCCAGCCGAAGGTTCGCCATCCGTCGACATCCTTCATCCAGTGCTATAAGGGCGTCATTCGGGTGTTCACCCTCTCCATCGGATCGTTACAACTCGCGTCCTACCCCATCGTCAAGGTCCCTTCTCGATCAGTTCAGTCTATTTTGGGGCAAGAAAAACCTCTATCAGTTCTTTATCAAGTTTTGTTGCTCTTCTTCTACATATGTTCATGTTCTCGAGTCTCGTCATTGGATATATTGTGAATGGAAAGGGAGAAAGAGTCTCCTTTGTGAATGGGACTTTAGTTTCACATTAAAAGTTTCAAGTGAAAGAAAAGGGAGGTGGAGAATAAAGAGATTCCATAGTAAATGAGATTTTAGTCCCACATTGGGAGTAGGGGTGTCAAAAATCAACACGACCCGACGACCCAACTCGAATCGACCCGAAAAAATCGGGTTCGGGTTGAAAATTTTCGGGTTCGGGTCAGGTTCGGGTTGGGGGTTCGGGTTGAAAAAATTTCGGGTTAGGTTCGGGCCGGGTCGGGTCGGGTTCGGGTTGACCCGAAATTTAATATTTTGTAGATTTTTTGGGGTTAAATCAAATTTTATTTTGAAAATTAAGATATTTTTATGTATATTAATATCAATATAGTATGATCATGATAAAGTATTGAGATAAAAGTGAAGAATTATAGGGAAAATGACGAAAAAGACGTTTTAAATCGGTTTTTTCGGGTTATTCGGGTCGGGTCGGGTTGGTCGGGTTGGTCGGGTTCGGGTTCGGGTTTGGGGGTTTCGGGTTGAAATCGGGTTCGGGTCGGGTTCGGGTTGGGAGTTAAAATTTTTTTTTTCCCAACCCGACCCGAACTCGACCCGACCCACCCGAATTGACACCCCTAATTGGGAGCCTCAAGGCATAATTATTGGTTTATATTGTTTCACAAACATATTAGCTGTGAATAAATACATGGGGAGAAACTTTCTTTCATGCATGGGTGCGCAGGGGGTGTGCAAATCTATGACCCGGATTTGTATTGAACCAAGTAGACTCGTGTGCGTGCACGACCTATGAATTCCAGCTCGGGAATTCCTACCCAGGAGACTGCAATCTACATAAAAAGCAGATTGGGCCACTCAACAGCTAAGTTGAAATTTTAGTAATTTCAATTTAATATTTGTTAACTCTCCGAAAAGGAATATTTTCCTCCAACACTCCTGTCCGAAAGATCAGGAGAGATGACCTTGATCCTGAAAGATCAGGAGAGATGACCTTGATCCTGATCAAGTGGTGACGTTGAGTAGTTGAGGATCGAGTGTTTGAGCTGCCTGAGTGTCCAGAGGTCTAAGCGGCTCGAGTGTCCACTCAACAGCTAAGTTGAAATTTTAGTAATTTCAATTTAATATTTGTTAACTCTCCGAAAAGGAGTATTTTCCTCCAACACTCCTGTCCGAAAGATCAGGAGAGATGACCTTGATCCTGATCAAGTGGTGACGTTGAGTAGTTGAGGACCGAGTGTTTGAGCTGCCTGAGTGTCCAAAGGTCTAAGCGGCTCGAGTGTTGAGCAACCCTAATGTCGAGTGGACCGATTGCCGAAAGGTTCAAGTGGCCTGAGGCGGCTTCGCAAATGAGCTGACCTACCTGAGTGTTGTCTAAGCCAGCTGAGTGGGTCGGCCGACTATCAAGACCGAACCGAGTGTGGAGTGTTGCTTGAGCCCGAGTGGGTCGCTTGATGCGAGACCGAGCCGAGTGCTACTAGAGCCCCAGTGGATCACCCAATTGCTGAGATTGAGTGTTGCTCGAGCATAAGTGGGTGGTTCGATTGAGCTGATTACCAAGTGGGCCCGAGTGCCTGGATGCTCAAGTGGTTCAAGTCAGACGAGTGCTCAAGTAGACCGAATGACTGAGTGGATAAGTGTTAAACGATTAGAGTATAGTCGAATGGTCAAGCACCGAGTGATTGAGTGGCCGAGTGATTGAGCGTTGAATAGCTAAGTGGTTGAGCACTGAGTGGTTGAGTGGCCGAGTGATCGAGTGACCGAGTGATCGTGCTGAATTGTTGAATGGCTAAGAGTCGATTGAGCACCCAAGGTACCATGCATCTTATGGAGATCGTCAATTTCCTTGATCGGCCGAACGAGTAACCTAATGCACACAAACAGTTTTACAATTGTAGCCTTGTACACACTAGTCACACGGCTGGACAGTCTTACAATTTGTCACTAACTTTGAGAGTATCCCCGTTTGAGAACATCTCTGGAAATGTCACACACGTACAATACTTCCCAAATGAGCTGACCTACCTGAGTGTTGACTAAGCTAGCTGAGTGGGTCGCCCGACTATCAAGACCGAACCGAGTGTGGAGTGTTGCTTGAGCCCGAGTGGGTCGCTTGATGTGAGACCGAGCCGAGTGCTACTAGAGCCCAGTGGATCACCCAATTGCTGAGATCGAGTGTTGCTCAAGCACAAGTGGGTGGTCCGATTGGGTTGATTACCAAGTGGGCCTGAGTGCCTGGATGCTCGAGTGGTTCAAGTCAGACGAGTGCTCAAGTAGACCAAATGGTTGAGTGGCTAAGTGTTGATCGATTAGAGTATAGCCGAATGGTCGAGCACCGAGTGATTGAGTGGCTGAGTGATTGAGCGTTGAATAGCTAAGTGGCCGAGCACTGAGTGGTTGAGTGGCTGAGTGACCGAGTGACCGAGTGATCGAGTGACCGTGCTGAATTGTTGAATGGCTAAGAGTCGATTGAGCACCCAAGGTACCGTGCATCTTACGGAGATCATCAATGTCCTTGATCAGCCAAACGGGTAACCTAATGCACGTGAACAGTTTTACAATTGCAGCCTTGTACACACTAGTCACACGGTTGGACAGTCTTACAATTTGTCACTAACTTTGGGAGCATCTCCGTTTGAGAACATCTCTGGAAATGTCACACACGTACAATACTTTAACTATGTACCTATTTTGGTAACATTCTCGTTTGTGAACATCGCTACAAAGGTGGCATAGATCTTCATGTTGGGAAAGAATGACCTCAATAAATCCGTTATCAGATAACTTCCAGCGGAACAATAACAATTCTCTTTCCCACTTTGTGTAATCAGATAGACAATGCAAACCAATCAATCAGATCTAGCAATAACAAATAGTTAAACTAGACAGAAATTTAAAACCACCAATTTTAGCGTGGAAAACCCCAAATTGAGAAAAAACCACGGGACCGTGTTGGCCACTTAAATCTTCCACTATCAACAATAATAATGGGAACGCCAATGTTCAATACAGCAGCATAATCATCATCATCATCACCATGATGAATATAAGAGAATAACTAGGAACAAGAAGAATTTCACAAAGTTGTGAGAACCTAGATTTCTCCAGTTCGTTTTTCTGAAATCTGACAGACTTACAGACGTCAAATTCCTATCTCCACCGTTCAGAATGAAGCCCAAGATGTTACGAACACGCTGTCAACTTTGACGATGATCCAACGGTTGAAACTCCGACAAACTGAACTTTTCCGAAACTGCGCTGAAGAAAATCTGGAAAAACTGCTCCTTTCTTTCTTTTCCGTTTTTCTCTACACTCCACGATCATTGCTGCTGCCTTCTTAATAAAGCAAATAAAACCAGTGTGGGCTTTGGGTAAAAGCCCAAATGTGGCCCTGATGGAGGGACCACAACAAATCTCCCCCTCCCGATCACAAGGAGGAAGGTTCCCCCATACCTGCAATATCTTGGCACACTGCAAGCTTTTTCTTTTGGCAATACCTTAGTCATCATATCAGAACCATTTTCATCGGTATGAATCTTCTCAAGCTGTAGCATCTTTGATTCTAACACATCACGAATCCAATGATACCTCACATCAATATGCTTCGAACGTGAGTGGAACGTGGAATTCTTACTGAGATGAATTGCACTTTGGCTATCACAGTACAAAACATACTTTCCTTGCTCGTGACCTAACTCTTGTAGAAATTTCTGCATCCACAACACTTCCTTGCAAGCTTCTGTAACTGCTATATACTCAGACTCTGTAGTTGACAAAGCAACACACTTCTGTAGTTTTGATTGCCATGAAACTGCTCCCCCTGCAAAAGTAATTAGATAACCAGACAAGGATTTTCTTGAATCAATGTCACCTGCCATATCTGCATCTGTATAGCCCTCCAACATAGGTTTATCATTCCCAAAGTGTAGACATACTTTAGAAGTACCTCTGAGATACCTGAGAATCCATTTTAATGCTGCCCAGTGTTCTTTTCCTGGATTTGAAAGAAACCGACTAACAACACCAACGGCATGAGCAATATCTGGCCTTGTACACACCATGACATACATCAAGCTCCCGACTGTTGATGCATAAGGAACATTCTTCATTTCTTACTTTTCTTGCTCACTTGTAGGACATTCCTTTGAAGAAAGCTTAAAATGACCTGCAAGTGGAGAAACAACAGATTTTGCATTTCTCATATTAAATCTCTCAAGAACTTTCTCAATATATCCCTCTTGAGATAACCAAAGTTCTTTCTTCTTCCTGTCACGAATGACTTTCATGCCGAGGATCTTCTTAGCTGCACCTAAATCCTTCATGGCAAAGGATTTGCTGAGTTCTTCTTTGAGCTTTTTAATTTTGGCAGTATGATGACCAATAATCAACATGTCATCAACGTATAACAAGAGAATTATAAAGTCACCTTCAGAAAATTTCTTCACAAAGACACAATGATCACAAGTAGTCTTACTGTACCCATTTGCTTCCATGAAAGCATCAAATTTCTTGTACCACTGTCTTGGCGCTTGTTTAAGCCCGTATAAACTCTTTCTCAACCTACAAACAAGATTTTCCTTATCTTTAGCTTTAAAGCCTTGAGGCTGCTCCATATAAATCTCCTCCTCTAAGTCACCATGGAGAAATGCAGTCTTCACATCAAGCTGCTCAATCTCCAAATCCAGACCTGCTGCTAATCCCAAAACAACTCGGATAGAGCTCATCTTCACAACAGGTGAGAAAATCTCATCAAAGTCAATTCCCTTTGTTTGACCAAATCCCTTCACAACCAACCTTGCCTTGTACCTTGGTTGCAAAATATTCTCTTTAGTCTTCAATCTGAACACTCATTTGTTCTTCAATGCTCTCTTGCCATTCGGCAGCTCCATTAGGTCATAAGTGTGATTCTCATGCAAGGAATCTATCTCATCTTGCATAGCAGCTAACCACTCACCTTTCTTTTCATGAGACAAAACCTCCTCATAAGTCTCTGGTTCTCCCCCATCAGTCAGCATCACATAATCATTGATGGAGTATCTTGTAGAAGGTTGTCTCTCTCTTGTGCTTCTTCTTATAATCTGATGAGCAACTGGCATTTCAATTGGGTTCTCTTGAACTGTCTCACCATCAGCTAAAGTCGGATCATCAACAGGTACATTGTTGTTATTACCAATAGGAATCATAGGTGGACGCACCATACCTGTATCAACTCCTTCACAGCTAGACTTTGATTCTTCTGACTTCTCAAAATCTGCTATGGTCTGATCTTCAAAGAAAATAGCATCTCTGCTTCTAATAACCTTTTTGTTGACTGGATCCCAAAATCTATACCCAAAATCATCATGGCCATATCCGATGAAAATGCATTGTCTCGTCTTACTATCAAGCTTAGATCTCTCATCTCTAGGAATGTGCACAAATGCCCTACAACCAAAAACTCTCAGATAACTATATGAGACATCCTTTCCTGACCAAACTTTCAATGGTACAACATGGTTTAGTGGAATTGATGGAGAAAGATTAATCACATCAACTGCTAATCTCATTGCCTCTCCCCAAAAGGACTTTGGCAATTTTGCATGAGAAAGCATACAACGAACCCTATCATTAATTGTGCGGTTCATTCTCTCTGTAACTCCATTATGCTGAGGTGTTTTTAGCTCTGTCTTCTTTAACTTGATTCCTTGAATTCTGCAATATTCTTCAAATGGCCCACGGTATTCACCACCATTGTCTGAAAGAATGCATTTCAGCTTCTTACCAGTTTCCCTCTCAACTGATGCATGAAAAAACTTAAACTTCTCAAGAGCCTCATCTTTAGTCTTTAAAGCATAAGCCCAAACCTTCCTAGAATGATCATCAATGAAGGTAATATAATAACGAGCACCACCAAGACTCAAAGCATCCATAGAACAGATATCAGTATGCACTAGATCCAACAAATCTGCCTTTCTAGACGGAGAAAATTTCTTAAAAGAAACTCTATGTTGTTTACCAGCAATGCAATGTGTACATACCTCTAAATCTGTGTTCTTCAAGCCAGGAATATTCTGTTTCTTGGAGAGCATATGCATACCTTTTTCACTCATGTGTCCAAGCCGCAAATGCCATAGCTGGGCAGATGAATCACCAACTACATTCACTTCTCCCCCATAAGATTTAGCCTCTGTCACATATAAGGAACTAATTTTTGTTCCCCTGGCAACTATTAAAGATCCTTTAGTGAGCTTCCATTTACCTTCACCAAAGAGACTATGGTACCCCATATCATCTAGTATACCAGTGGAGATCAAATTCAAGCGAATTTCAGGAACATGTCTCACATTCTTTAGATGTAACTTGCACCCAGTATTTGTATTCATGTAGACATCACCAATGCCCACAATCTTGCACTCTACATTGTTCCCCATCTTCACATTACCGAATTCACCATTTGTGTAGTTGTAAAACACATCACGATGAGAAGTGACATGATATGATGCTCCAGAATCAACTACCCAATGAGAATCCTGATATGTGAGATTAATGTTATTGATATCGCAAATAATAGTCACATCACCATCTGAAGCAACTGCTGTACTAACATCTTCTTTCTTCGCTTCACCTTTCTCACTTTGTTCCCTTTTCCATAATCTGCACTGAAACTTCTTATGCCCTGGCTTATCACAATAATAACATTTAAAAGTGCCTCTACTACGAGATTTACCTCGTGACTTGTCCTGATTGTCATAATTTCTTGGTGTCCTACTCTTACTTCTTCCACGCTTTTCTATAACTAATGCTTGATTATGCATAGTTAACCCTCGCTCTTTTCTTCTATTTTCTTCATTCAATATACTTTCTTTCACCATTTTCACAGTGAGCTTACCATCTGGAGCAGAATTACTAAGTGAAACAACAAGTGTCTCCCAACTATCAGGTAGAGAACCAATTAAGCATAGAGCAAGTATCTCATCGTCTAACTGTATCGCCATCCCAGTCAACTGATTTACTATACCTTGAAAAACATTCAAGTGCTCTGAAACTGAGGTGCCATCCCTATACCTGAGATACATCAATTTCCTGAAAAGAAAAGCCTTGTTCTGTGCATTCTTCTTCTCATATAACTCCTGCAAAGTTCTCCATAATACACTTGCATTAGTCTCATTGGCAACATGTTGATACACACTATTATCAACCCATTGTCGAATTTTACCAACAGCCTTTCTATTCAATTTAGCCCATTGAGCATCTGACGTATCATGAGGTTTGCCTTTATCACCCAAAAGTGTGTCTTCATAATCAAGACAGCACAATAAATCCTCCATTCGCGACTTCCAAATTGAATAATTGGTAGCCGTGAGCTTAATCATAGTATTGTTGCTACTACTTGATTCCTCCATTTGATTAACACAAAATATATCAAGCCAATGAACTTGGCTTTGATACCACTTGTTGGGAAAGAATGACCTCAATAAATCCGTTATCAGATAACTTCCAGCGGAACAATAACAATTCTCTTTCCCACTTTGTGTAATCAGATAGACAATGCAAACCAATCAATCAAATCTAGCAATAACAAATAGTTAAACTAGACAGAAATTTAAAACCACCAATTTTAGCGTGGAAAACCCCAAATTGGGAAAAAACCACGGGACCGTGTTGGCCACTTAAATCTTCCACTATCAACAATAATAATGGGAACGCCAATGTTCAATACAGCAGCATAATCATCATCATCATCACCATGATGAATATAAGAGAATAACTAGGAACAAGAAGAATTTCACAAAGTTGTGAGAACCTAGATTTCTCCAGTTCGTTTTTCTGAAATCTGACAGACTTACAGACGTCAAATTCCTATCTCCACCGTTCAGAATGAAGCCCAAGATGTTACGAACACGCTGTCAACTTTGACGATGATCCAACGGTTGAAACTCCGACAAACTGAACTTTTCCGAAACTGCGCTGAAGAAAATCTGGAAAAACTGCTCCTTTCTTTCTTTTCCGTTTTTCTCTACACTCCACGATCATTGCTGCTGCCTTCTTAATAAAGCAAATAAAACCAGTGTGGGCTTTGGGTAAAAGCCCAAATGTGGCCCTTGTGGAGGGACCACAACACTTCAGTCATGCACTCACTTTTGGGAATGTTCTTGATTAGATATATCTACAAAAATATGACACAGAACTGTAAGTACCCAGGTTGGTTTTGATGTGATCAACCAAGTCATGTTGGGTTCTAGCCTATTTTGATCAATGTGTCTAAGTATGCAGGAGCTTAGGAACATAGGAAGTCGAACGTAAGACGCAGCAGACAAGAAAGATAGCACGAGGAAGGGAGCCGACTGGCTCGGTGCATCTGAGAGACGCGAAGACTGTGAAATAGTACACCGGTGGAGCGAGAAGGGCATGCGCAACGTCCGAGGGACAAAAGTCAAAGAGGTAGCTCGCTCGAGGCGATTGGCCAGAAATCACCCAAGTGGAAGGACGAAAAAGTCAAAGTCAATGCGAATGTTGACTTTGACCTGACTTTGACCAATTTAAGGTGCCTCATATGCAAAGTAGCAGCTTTGCGCAAATGTAGAGATGGGATGCCTCAGTTTGAACTCGAGGCACCTCAAATCATAACTGAGGCGCCTCGAGTAGGAACTGAGACGTCTCGAGTCAAATTCTATCAACAGTTTACCGTTGCACAATGGATAAAATTCTATCCAATTTGTGGTATCTCAGATCAAATCTGAGATGCCTCATGTCAACGATAAACTTGGTTTTTGAGCCATAAATAGCTCTCAGAAGCTAGCTTTACAAATCAACTATTGTACTACATTTTCCTATTTTTTTCCCGTGTTGTTCAAAGTCTGTAAGAGACTATTCCGCCTACAAACGAAGGAGATCTTGATAGTGAATCTTTCAATTATCTTGGATTAGCAACCACTCTGATTGCAACTAAGTAGAGTGGTTGCAATCAAGTAATCCCTTTCTCTTACTAATTTGTTTTAGTTATTTATATATTTTTAATTAACTACTGCAACTAATGTCATCTTTGTAAGAAAAGTGTAAAAGATAGAATTTTGACTTGCAAGGGTATTCACCCCCCTCTTGTCGGCCTGCAACAATCCTACAAAAACTTCAACCGTGCACACACTTTGATTACCTCACTGAAAAGAAGGCATGCATTGCCCCCCAATTGGTGAGTTGCAAGTATTCTCGATCGGGAATTCCCTCCTATTTTCATCATACAAAAACATCCCCAAGAAGGAATATTCTCTCAAGGACTTGCTCGGGCAAACTCTCTCGACCCAACGCTCGCACAAAGGAGCTCAACTAAGCGAAAGCATCCTTACCAAGCCACTATTTTCGGCCTCAACCTTAGACCACTTTTGACAACCGCGATCACAATATCTTGCTCTGACTGTAACCGACACTGACGAGATAGTTTGCACCGAATGTGATGTCTAGCCAATGACCAGACTATGTCAAGTGAATGACTCCACTATTGTCTCGCCCTAGCGGGCAATCCATTTTCGTCCACTCAGCCAGCTCCCAGCTTGCGTGGTAGCCCACATAGATCCTTTGCCCCACCAATATAAAAGGGTAGGTAAGGGCGGATGGAGATAGGTCTTTCTTCTCCCTTAGGTGAAGGTGAGCACTCTCATTCTTTCTTCATTCCCTAGCGCATCTATGAGCTCCATTCCCAATTCAGTGCTAGCGGTGACTTGATCATCAGAGGGGGTCACGTTGGTCACACTGGTGCCCACTGATGAGTGTTGACACGTAGCATCACAAGTTCGACTGGGAAGTGATAGGAGGTGTAGGAAGGAGGGGGAGGAGAGGTCCGAGCGTAGAGGAGGACCATGGAATTAATTAACGTTGCATGTGGGAAGAGGACAAAATGTTAAGATGATGAGTACACAAAGAACTACAATGGTCTCTCACTCGAAAGGAGTGAAGGATCAGCAACAACCTCCTCTCCCGACCATAGTGGAGACTGTCAGACATCTCGTCTCGTAGGCATAACTGTCGTGGACTGTAGTGATAGTAGCAGGGGACGCCTTGCGATGAGGACAAGCCATTCCCTTCACAGAAAATGAGGATGTAGCGCAAGTAGAGGAGGAGCCATCGATTCAGCCCAATGTTTAGACCTCGAAGGGAGTCGCTTCAACTTCTCATATCAAGAAGGGACTGACCAATCCCATAAATCCTCCTTTGAAGAGAGTGGCTTCATGACAAATGTCGTTTGCAGTTAAGATATTGGAGGAAGGATTATCTTATAATTTTTGCCCATCACAGATTAAGAAGAACAGTGACTATTGATCCAGAAGCATGCTTACGTGTCTTCACGGGATGGACTGATGATTAGTACGTAAGTGTTGTCATCATGAGGTCTGGGGCTCAAAATATGATAAAGCCATTATACCCCCTCCCACGCACTAGCCACTGTTGGGGCAATCTATGGTCCGGAGTGACCATGTGTTTTGATGTTGGGCAAAAAGTTTAAGTTAGGTCCACCCTTATGTTTTGATATGTGTCATTGAGTGTGCAGGTTTGCAGGATACACATGGACTTAGCTGGACGGCTTCGGGTACGGTGAAGGGTGGCATGGAGGCAAGCCGTGAGCTTATGTGAGCATCCGAGGGACCATGGACAAACCAGGGACGATGAGCCGAGGGATGCGGACTTCGAGGCATTCATGAAGGATGACATGGAGGCAAGCCGATGGATTGTGTGCGCATCTGAGGGACGGGAGCCAAAGACGAAGAGGGCGCGAAGGCAGCAGATCGAGGCTGCTGGTGAAGAGTCAGCTGAGTCGTGAGGGTTCGAGTGCTGAGGGAAGTGTACTTGGGAAGGGGAAACCTTATGTGTGGAAGTAGACCAGTCGACTGGTGTCTGGGCAGTCAACTGGTATATACCACAGAAAGATCAGTCGACTGCTAATGGGCAGTCGACTGGTAGTGGCTGGAAATTCGAACGTTGAGTTTGCAACGGTCGAATTTAGGCGGGACCAGTCGACTGGTAATGGACCAGTCGACTGGTAGCGGGTTTCTCGGCCTTGAGCTCTATTTAAAGGGCCTCGGTTTTGGCTGAGAGTTTTTGACGAAATGAGCTTGGTTAGAGCTCGTTAGTAGTCTTTTGTGCTCAGAAATGTCGTTCAGGTTGTGGCGAGATTTCTCTACCCACAAGGAGCTACACGAGCTAGCCGGAGGGCATCCAGGGAGTCATCCACCGACGAACCGGGATCGTCCACCTTGCAGACAGCCGTGGAGTAGGAGCGTCATCTCCGAACCACGTAAAGGTGACGTGTTAGCGTTTGTTTGAGTTCATTATTATTGTTTCCGCTTGCGCATGCTAACATTGTAGGAAGAACGAATCGAAGAATTGTTATTCACCCCCCTCTAGCAAACGATGAGATCCTAACAAGTGGTATCAGAGTGAGGTTCGCTCGTCTACGGACTAATCGCCGGGAGAGCAAAAGCTAGAGGAAGATGGATCCGAAAGGTCCACTAGGATGGGATACTAGGATTCCACCTCCATACGACCGAGATGACTTCAATTATTGGAGGAAGCGCTTGGAGACGTGGTTCCAAATGGATTGGGATCATTGGACCGCATTGGAAGTTCCATTTGAAACTCCAATGGACAAGAAAGGGAAATGCCTTCGACCTCGGTATTGGACCAAAGAACAAATGGAGGAAGCAGAGGCGGATAAGGAGGTAACTAGAGTTGTATTAAATTTACTACCTTCATATATTGTGTCAAATGTAGAAGAATACAAAAATGCATATTAGCTATGGAGAAAGGTGATAGCTCTACATGAAAATTCGACACAAGGACAAGGAGAAGAAGAGTCCAAGGAAAAGGAGTCATTGGTCCAAGAGAAGGAGAAGGACCAATCGGAGGTTGAGTCAAGTTCAACATCCGAAGAGGAAGAGAAAGTTGAATTATCCACATCTTCAAGTGAGGAAGAACTAGAAGAAGTCTTCACTTCAAGGATTGAGGGGAGGAGAGATCATCCTTAATACCGGAGCAAAAAGAAGCTTCCACCTCCATCAAAGCAAAGTCAAAGGATCATATAATTTGCTTTGGGTGCAATCAAAAGGGACACTACAAGGACAAGTGTCCATTGGGTAAGAAAAAGGAGGTAAACCCTAAACTCAATTCAAATAGTCTAAAAACTAACATGAGTAGTAGGGATGGGGCAAAGAAGGATAAGAAGCATATAATTTGCTTCACGTATGGTGAGCGTGGACACTACCACACCAAGTGCCCAAAGAAAGGAGAAGTCAAGAAATTGGCTCACTTGAAGAAATTGGAAAAGAAGAGGTCACATCAAGGGGGAGCTTCAAAAGTAAAAAGAAAGGTAATTCCTTGTTTAACATTAAATCCAATTTCAAATTCTTATACGCTTGTTAAGAATAATTATGGATTTAGGTATAATGATAGAAATAGGGGTAATATTGTAGATCAAAATCCTAGGAAAATCATGCATCATGATAAATCCAAGACCTTTGGACCTAGAGATCAAGACACAAATCCCAAGAAGGGGAGACATATGCCTAGCAAGGTGGGTAGGTCTAGGAAAGTCCAAGGAAGACATATTGATTCTAGGTTTGAGAACCTAGAAAGGGAAAATCAAGACTTGAGGGCAAAAGTTGATAGGTTAGAAAAAACCCTAGATAGATTCACTATTGGATCTAAGAGTCTAGGTATGGTGTTGGGTGGTCTAAAACCCAAGAATGGTAGATTGAGTCTAGGATACCGATCTAAGGTCTTCAATGACAATAAAAAGAAATATGCTAGGGTAGCATATAATTATGACAAGGAGGGAAAATCCAAGAATGACAAGGGGATGCCATTAAAAGGGAAGAAAAACGTCTTAACTATGGACAAAGGGTCCAAAGTTAAGAAGGTTAAGTTTGTAGGTCAAGAGTCACCGGAGGTACACCGGTGTGACCTTGTACTTGTGAATGAGTCACCTAGGGAGGTGGCTAGGGTTAAGAGCTCAAGAGGGAGCTTTAGGAGTCAAGTTGGGACCCATGGTCTATGGATCCCGGGAGGATTCATCTCGGAATTCTAGATGGGTCATGAAGTGTGCCAAGGAAATTGGAGATGGACGTGAATCTCAATTCATGGGGGTGGGACATCCCGGCTAGTCAATTATTCATGCTAAAATTACCCATAGTCAATTATTTAGTTCCACCCCCACTTAACCTTATCCACATGATACTTACTGAAGAACTTAGGTATTTTCAACCATTGGAGTAGCTTAACCATAGAAATTATGGTACCTCCACTAATCCTTTTTGAATGCCAACCTGTGAATCAAATCCTTTCCCAACCACGATGAATCCCTTACAAATTCAAATCCACTCAGATTTGTAATTAAAACCTCACGGTAGCATGAAAAGAAAACCAAGATCTCGATCCAAAGCCCTCATTCACACGGCACCACCAAACAGAGACAGCTTCAATTAAGATTCCAAAATCGGACAATTCATCATAGAAAATTCTCAAATTGGAGCTCACGGTAGGGGATCACCAAGAGCAAACAAAACAACTGATCAAACCTTAATTCATGAGCTTAATCATCCCAAATTCAAATGTAACTCACGACAACTCCACAGCAACAACCTAATGTTTCACATAGCATGGAACCAAACGATCTCAAAACCCAAACTAATGAAACTGTTCTATCACTAATCCAAATCAGAAGCACTCCTGATTGAGCCATCCTTACCTGAACAATCCTACATGCGTGAATCCGGCAGTGAATAGTAAACCGCCAATGGAGCCGCTTAGATCCAAAGGAGATACGGCCAATCGTCGGTGCTGGCGAAAGAGAGGCGGCTTCCGGTGAGATTGCTTACGCTCGTTGCTAAGATGCATGAGGGAGAGGGTATCGAGATCAAAAAGAAGAGAGGAGAAGAAATACCTAGAAATGGATCTCCTACGATTGAGTCTTGTGGAGGGAAGGAAGAGATCGCAGGTTGCTTGCTTGAAATGGTGAAGAGCGAAAAACTCCGATCACCGGCAAAGAGGGGAGATCGAGTGGAGAACATGCGTTGAGGGGGGAACCGGTCGGGCGAAGATCACATAGGTAAGAGATTTAAGGAGAGTTTGAGAGAGCTTCTGATAGCTGCTTTTCAGATTCTGGCTACACAAAAGTACTTTTGAGTGTTTGTGAATGTCATATTCTACTTTAACTTTTGCAACTTTTACTCAAAAGTTGGATGAAAGAATTTGATGCTTGTTTTTGTTTCTGCTTTTTTACTTATGGTCTAGAATTAAAAGTTGACATTTATACCCTTAATAAATTTATCATTTTACATAATTATGACCACACTTTTAAATAAAATTTTTTATTTTTATATAATTTATATTTTTTTGAATTTTTTATAAATATTTATATAAATTTTGACATTTTTTATATTTTATATTTATTAATTTTATATCTTTTTTAAACATATATATTATTAAAAAAAATTAATTTTGATATAATATTCAAAATATAATAATAAATATATAAAAGATTATTGATGGTGTACAAAATTATATTTAGATAATTGAAAAAAAATTAATTTATATAGTTTAAGGATATTGTTGTCATTTAACTAAAAATTAAGCTTAAAAGTAATTATTTACCAAATACTCAAATTTTAACTTGTATCAACTTTTGACTTATATTTCCAAACACTCCATGTTTTAGCTTCTCACTGACTTCGAGATAATCTCTATAAGAATTACTTTTCAAGAAGCAAAAGCTCTCCCAAACACTCTCTTAAGTTGAGGGCTTTTCATTTTTTTTTGCAAAAACACCCCTAACCTTAGGTTATTTGCAGTTTCATCCCTCAAACTCATGTCTCTCTCTCCACACCCCCTTAAACTAATGTATTTACACATCTTAACCCTCCAATATTTGCGCTAAGCACCCCAATTACCTCCTTAGACCTCATCTAAGGGTTTGGAAACCCTAAATTTACTGTATTTAACAGGACTTGCACAACAATGGTTTAACACCTTGTGGTCTAGGTTTATAATATTTTTGTATCATTTTTTCAATTTCAAGAGGTATCAATCCACCCCTCTTAGTTTATTCAATTTCAAACAGAAACTACAAGAATCCTTGCATGAATACATCCAACATTCACTCAAGCCATGCTAGAAATTAAATGCTCTCGGTAGCACCTAAAATATTGACGGACGCTTTATACAAGGGCTATAAGTGTTGGAACCCGGATGGCTATAGAGGGGGGTGAATATAGCCAGACACTCAAATCGCCCCCTCTTTTAAAACTTTCTTCCTGTGATCAGATTAGTAGCAGCGGAAACAAAATACAACAGGAAGAATAAAACAGAGAAAGGAATCAAACCAACGCTAACACAGCGATATACAAGGTTCGGGGATAACTTGCCCCTACTCCTTGGCGTGCCCGTGAGGTGGGTGATCCCTTGATCGTCGGCAGATCAAGCCCCGGTGAACTCCGGATAGTAGCAGCCTCCTTCTCGGTGGAGAAACCTCTCCACAAGTGATCTCAAGAAGATACAAGTTAAGCACAGAGACACTCGAGAAGACAAGCTCACAAAGATGTAACAAGATCGCTTAAGCACAAAGCAACAGAGAGCACGAACACAGCCCAACCAAACTTCCCAAGTTTCTGTCTTGTTCGCCTCCGCTTCTCTGCATCCAGCTTTGTCTCTTAAGCTCTCCTCACCATCACAAGCTTCATCAGCACCCCCTGAGCCAGCCTGAACCCACTGACCTCCCTGAGCACTCAGTCCACTGAAGACCTCCTCTCTAGCTGAGCCTCCGTTAGTCGCCAGCTGCGTCAGTTGCCCGTTGAAACCTGAGAATGAGAAACAGCCAAACCTGCTTAATGGAAAGGCTCCCATTGACCCTCCTTGAGTGTTTGAATCACCTGCTATCACCTGCACACTCCAACAGAGGCTTAGCAATGCATATCAAAACATATCAGTAGTGTATCAGAGAATCGGCAGAGAAAACAGACGCAATCAGAGCTTCTGACAGCGTATTTGAATTAAAGTTCTGAGCCTGATCGGTCACCAGACCGATCCAGGGCTTGTGGGTCGGTCACCAGACCGATCCACTGCTTCGCTGGGATTCCCAGCTCTCGCCGCTATACACGCCTGATCGGTCACCGGACCGATCAGAGTGAAGCCTGATCGGTCACCAGACCGATCAGAGTGAAGCTTGATCGGTCACTCAGACCGATCAGGACAAATGAACAGTGATTCTGTAATCAGATCCTAAGTCCCTGATCGATCACCGGACCGTTCAGAACCTGATTAGCAAGGGAACTCAACTCACTGCTCGCTCCCTGATCGGTCACCAGACCGATCAGGAGCTGTGCAGTGAGTGAAACACACACTCCCTGATCGGTCACCAGACCGATCAGACATCGCTGGATCGGTCACCAGACCGATCCACGAAGGAGCAACGTGCCAACTCCCTGATCGATCACCAGACCGATCCAGGGACGCAGACCTAGCCTTCCAAGCTAGGATTTCATTCACCTTAGCCCTCCAAGCTAAGGATTTTTCAATCTAACTCTCCAAGTTGGGAATTTGCACCTAACCCTTCAAGTTATGACTTTTCACCTAGCCGTCCAAGCTAGGACTTTTCACCTAGCCCTCCAAGCTAGGACTTTTCACCCAACCCCTCCGAGTTAGACCTTCATCCAACCTAGCCCTCCAAGCTAGGCACCTGACCCTCCAAGCCAGGACTTTTCACCTAATTCTCCAAGTTGGGACTTTTCACCTAACCCTCCAAGTTAGGATTTTCACCTAGCTCTCCAAGCTAGGACTTTTCACCCAACCCTTCCGAATTAGGACTTTTCCACACCTAGCCCCGGCTTCACTCACCAGGACCCGGCTTCACTCACCGAGATTTCAACCTAGCTTCACAAGCTAGGACCTGGCTTCACTCACCAGGGTTTCATGCCCAGTCCCCGACCAGGACTTTAACCCAAATTCGCTCAACCAAACTTAAATCATTGTTAAACACCAAAACAACAACCGGGCCAGACTGCATCAACAATAAGAAGGGGACTTCTTCCACTCGCTTGCAAAGAAGCCCCTGCAAGACTATGTTTGGAGCCACAACTTTTGCAACCCATGCCACCATGTTATTGGTCATACCTTACTCCTCTGTGAGTTTCAAATGTGATAGCTATGCAGATTTGTGAGGAGCGCCAACTCTTAAGAAGACTGATTGACTTCGATCGGGGATCTCATCAATCACTTGCCTTCCACCAAGATTATGGGCATGACACCTGCGATTGGAAAAAACTAGACCTAGAGCTTGAAAGGTTCATCGATGTCCATCCCTAATTGTAGGCCATGTTGATGGCTCCTGTCCTTATCATCAACGATTGCCGCCCCAACACTACCTGTCAAGGCAGCCTCACCAAGGTCCTCCGCGCCAGAGCAACAACGATCGAACAACCATGCAAGAGGAGGACAGGAGGGGGGCTCATCATCAACATGATCTCTAGAGGAGCCACCTTTGTTGATTCCAATACAGTGTGGTCAAGTGTTTGGTCGTCAAAGCAATTAAGGATGAGCTAGGACCGGTGTTGGGATCCATACTTGAAGATTCGGAGGGGATCACGACTCCTCACCATAACACCTTGGTCATTTAGGCCACCATAGCTTATTTTGACGTAGAATGGATTTTGTGGATGTAAGCAATTCGATCAACATTCTCTTCTGGGCAATAATGTGCCTTCGGGACTATGGTGTAGCGGTAAGGCGACTAGTCGCTATCTTAGGTATCCGCAATTCGATCCCTAGCTATGACGTATTTTGTAAAAAAATTTCTTTCAAATGGGGCGCGAACCTTAGGACATTGAACTTCTAGGATAAGTTATGCAGCCTCTTAGGCAAACCCAAATTACCTCTCTCTGGGTGAGCTGCCTCGATGCCGAACTATTCGAGACGCAGCCTCCTCGTACTATATTGTTCTTGGTCGATTTACATCTGAGCAAGAGATAGAGTTGGTCATTGTGGTTCCCTCCCACTCAGAGAGGAGTACTTAGATTTCTAAGGAGCTCCTGTCCGAGTTGAAGGAGGCTTCAATCAGTTGTTTGGTTAACATTTTTACATGGTCACCTAAACACTTGACTGGCATCAAATGGGAGATAATGGAGTACCATTTGCACATTGCATCAACAACCTATCCTATAAAATAGATGCAACACCACTTTGGCCCCCCAAAAGATAGGATTATCCTAGAAGGGTAGAATTTGTTGTAAGCGAGACATACCTGACTTGTCTATCCAATGTAGTCCTAGTCCCCAATCATCAATCCCTCTCTCGATAGCCTTAGGAAGAGTTCATAGGCACAATCCCAAGGAGTACAGGCAAGTTTGAAAGAAGTAAGAGCATTGAAGCTAGATAGAAGATTTTTATTTTCGGTTCAAGCCTTGAAGGAAAGTAAGGCTTATGCTTGTTTTTAAATTGTCTTGCATTAAAGGCCGAGGTAATTATGATGAGGGAAGTTCTACTGCAATTATATTTCTGAGCCGAGGTTTGCAAGACACTGACAAACATATACACTTTGTTTAGAAAGGGGTGAAATTGAATTCTTTCAGGAATTGGAATTCAATTCCACCGTTTGGAACACATTTTAAGTCATGAATTGATGAGCAATTGGAATTCAATTCCCTTCAAATCCTTCAAAACAAATCAGACCTAAAGAGGTCTGATTTGTGAAGTTACTCTCACAAATGAAAATTACTAAATAATTTTTATTTCTCACTCAGTGCTATTTTGGATGCAGGATAAAATGGTAAAAATATACGAATTCAATATGAATTCAATTCTGATGGATTCGAAATCAAGTAATTCAATTCAATTCTGTTATTTACTAATTCATTCCAAACATGAGAATTGAATTCAATTTCTAATAAAATTCAATTCTTGATGGAATTCAATTCAATTCCTTTGCTTAAAAGTTTCTAAACAGGGTGATAGCAGCTCATGTGTTGAATGCAACTAAGTGACAGATGTGTGTTGACTTCCAAGATTTGAATAAGACATGTGGAAAGGAGGATTATGTATTGTTCAACTAATGGATTCTATTATAGATTATCAGTTAATTTCCATGCTAGACCCATAATAAACATACCGCCAAATCCCTTGATAAAGACAGATCAAAATAAATTAAAATTAGCTTCATCATTACAAACAACACTTTTTGTTAGACTATCCTACTGTTTGATTTGAAGAGCACCGAGGACTTATCATAGGCTTAAATTTGACTTTGATATGCATGTCATACCGTCGTACACTTTCTGTCGACGACCTTTCTTTTAATTTCTTATCATTGGCCTTTAGATTTCTTTCTCAACATCTTAATCAACCCTAATTAAGCGTCATTTTGATGCGAGTGTGCGGCTTTCTCTCACCTGTCTGGATAGAATCTTTATCTCTAATCATTAGAATTGCTTCGTAGCCGACATTATCCCTTTCGACAGTCATGACCCCTGTCGAAAAAACAACATCGATCGATATGTATGTTTTTGCATTATTATTACATTGCTTCATATATAGAAGCTAGCTAGCTGTCTTTCTCAACTCGTGCACGTACTTTCTCTTTCGTTTTCAATATTATTCCTTAGTTCTATCTTTCAGAACTGAAAGAGCTAGCGTTTTGTAGTTTGTGGGAATAAGGACGGGACTGCCCCTTCCCTCATTTTGGGAGGCGGCTTTGCAGATCTTAGTCTATTTCTTGGTGGAGGACTATCTTTACTACTGGATTCACCGACTTCTGCATACAAAATGGGGGTACGAGAAGATCCACTTCGTCCACCATGAATTCACAGCTCCCATCGGCTTTGCAGCACTCTATACTCATTGGGGCGAGCTGCTCACTAGGATCGCCACCTTTGTAGGGCCCGCTGTCGTCCCTTGCCACATGATCATCTTCTGGCTCTGGGCGGCCCTCCGCCAGCTTGAAGCGATTGACACCCACACTGGGTACTGTCCTCATCCCCCATCTTAATTATATTATTATCTGCAACATTTTCTTACCTTGATTTCTTTGATCCGTTACGTCCGTGTGATTATATTTCACAAAACAGATATTGTAGGCAGATACTGACATTATTTTATTTTTGCTGAATTAATGCCTCTATATATGAACAGATATGATTTCCCTTGGTCTCCAACCAAGTTTATTCCCTTCTATGGAGGATCCAAATATCATGATTATCATCACTATATAGGAGGGCATAGCCGAAGCAATTTTGGTTTAATATTTACCTACTGTGACTATATTTACGGCACAGACAAGGTCAGTGAATCTTGTCGGTTTCGGTTCAAATGAGAGAAAGTATCCTCAAATAAAAGCTAACCAAGGTTGATGCCACAACTAACTTGTTTCTTTCTTTCTTTCTATGATCGCAGGGATACAGATACAACAAGGCACTCCTAGCAAAGGTACTTCCCAAACTTTAAAAATTTCGGTTAATCATAATCAGAGTTTGCATTTGCACTGCTATTTAGATGTTATTTGATTCGTCTGGTATTTCTCTGCCTGATTATTTGTGACAACAGTTAAAGGAGCCGTCGTCAAACTACAATGAAGAAGGACAAACCAATGGCTTTAAGGGCGATCGGAAATTCGATTAGGCTTATGGTTCTCTTGCATGCGCAGTCCTGGTCTGTTTGTTACTTGCAAACTTCTGCCCAGCAGATCTCTCGCTTCAGATTGCAACTGATAATATAGAAGTGGGATTCATTTGTGTCTTGTGTGTGTGTGATCTTTGCAGTAGAATTCGGTTGACGATATCATCAGGATATTTCCAATAAAGGAGTTCGATCGGTTGTTCTCTTTGGTCGCCTGATCTTTGCTGATTAAAATTTCCAAAATGCTGATAGTGTGTGTGTGTGTGGGTCTATATATATATATATATATGCACATTAACGGTGGGTATTGCAACTCCAGGGACTAAAATGAAAACTTCAGGAGTATAGGAACATTAATTAATTTTCTCATTTCAAATTTTAGTTTAAAATAATGAAATATCCAACATTAAACCACCCCAAGTGCCACGAAAGATAACTTGAAGTAGATCAGGCGGCAAAAGGAGAGATGGCTCGATCTAGTTAGATGGCTGGGAGGTGATAGGAGATGGCTCGATCCATTTATCAGGAAAGATACCTCTATCGGTCTATCCAGACCAGATGGCAAGGAGAGATGATTTGATTCTGGCTGAAAGGTGGGAAAAAAATATCTTGATTCAAGTTAGACGGCTAGGAGAGATGACTGTATCCTGGCCGGACAACCAAGAGAGGTAGACTAATTATGGGCCCAAAGGTCAAGAAAGATAACTCGATCCCAATCAGTCGTCGGGGAGTGATGGCTCGAACAACCAGCAAAATGGCTCGAGTTGAGTGTCGAATAGTTGAGTGGTCGATTGTGTAAAAATATAATAAAGCAGATACTTAAGTAGACAATAAAATATATAGATGTAGAAATTTGATACGAAAAGTACAGAGTTAGGAATAGTTATCCGGTTGAAGCGTCGGCGTACCGACTGTCCTTAGAGAATTGATTGCCGCCCTACGGTGCAAAGGCTCCCGGCAAAATTTCCCCAAGATCCGACAACCATGCAGCGTCGTGGTGCACTCCAAGATGATCGCTGCCCACGGAGACAACTTCAGATCGCACAAGGCGAAGCCTCAAGACCCAAAACCGACCGAAGAAAGCGAAAAGCGAAAGGAGTAATGCGCCGATCGCTCAGAGGGAGAAGGAGAGAAGAAAGCAGTGAGTGAATAATTCTGCAATCTTCCCCTCCTTTTATAGATTTGAAGAGGCATTCCTTTGCCTCTTCTCTCTGAAGAATCGCGACCACGCGAAGCGAGGAGTCGCGTCGAGCGCCGCTGGGAAGGGCGCGATTTCTCAAAAAAAGGAATAAAAAAAATAAATAAATGGAAAGAGAAAATAAAACCAAACCAAATTGGTTTAGGAAACAAACCGAACCGAAATCTGCAAAACCAAACTGGGTCGCCCGCAAGCGCGAGGCTCACGGGCTGGGGATTTGCACCCCCCTGCGCACGATAATCGCGTGCGTCGCGCCCGGTATATGGATTTCCAGCCCAGACCCCCTGAAACCACCTGGTTTGGGCTCAACCCGCGCATGCGTGTAAGTCCCCCTAAGCCATCTAAGCATGATAGGGATGGCTTGATATATAAGGCATTTCAACTCTCTTGGCTTAGCAATGTGGGACTAAACACATACACCATCTCCTTCAATATAATTTGAAATTCTAAACAAAAATCAACAATCCCCCACAAATTTCAAATTATAATAAATAAATAAAACAGGTCCTGAGGCTTTGTCGTAATGAGCTTTCAGTGAAAATACCTTCCGGTTTGAATTTTCACCTAAGTAAACCAATCTTATTCACACAGGTTTGAAGTGAACTAAGTCTTGAACTTAAACCTTTAATATGTAAAAATCAATTGGCAACAACTCATCACAGGCGACGGTTGAATCCTTCTGGGTTGGTGCATTACGACCATGCCACCGAATCTTATTTCATAAGTGTTAAGGAGAGTTGCCCAGACCCCCCACACTGCGGCCTCACAGTTACACTTACATAGGTGAGTTCTCCAAGGATGTACTGCAAGCATCCTGTCATAAAGACTTCAAACTCATTAAGAGCCTTAAGCTCATCCTTACTAGCAGTCAAACATCTATCCAGGGAAGAGAAGAGACTTTGAGATTATATCTCAATTAATTTATGCTTATGGTTCACCCTTATAGCTTGTTTATACCACATTGAACCTACTTCTTGGGATCTCCAATCAGATAGGTTGGGTTGCCGCTATAGATGAAACCAGAATAGGCCTCAGTCCCATTCCCTTACTGGATCTCTTGATTTTCTCATAATCAAGTCCTTTTGTGAGTGGATCAGCAATATTGTCTTTTGAACTTACAAAGTCCAATGACACCACTCCGAGAGACACTAGCTCACGAACAGACTTCAATCTTATTCGTACATGTCTCTTCTGTTTCTGGTTATAATTGGAGCTTCTAATCTGAGCTATTGTTGTTTGATTATCACAATTCACTGAAATAGGAGGTATTGGCTTCACAATCAAGGGAATCTCAGTAAGAAGACTCTTAAGCCAATCAGCTTCAGTTACTGTGGTATCCAAAGCACACAATTCTGCCTCAGCTGTAGAACGGGATATGATCGTCTGTTTAACAGACCTCCAAGCAACCGCACCGCCTCCAAGTGTAAAAACATAGCCAGTAACGCCTTTACACTCAGCGGTGTCAGCTATCCAACTGGCATCACTATATCCCTCCAGGACTGCAGGGAACCTCCCATAGCACAAGCCCAAGGATATAGTGCCCTTTAGGTATCTGAGTACTCTGTCTAATGCATCCCAATGTGTTCTGTCCGGACAGCTGGTAAACCTGCTCAATTTAGTTATAGCAAACGAAATATCAGGTCTAGAACAATTTGCCAAATACATTAGACTATCAATTATTTGGGAATATCTTAATTGAGACACAGCCACGCCACTCTTATTCTTGTGGAGAGTCTTTGAAGAATCATAGGGTGTGACTACAGATTTTATGTGGCTATAGCCATATTTCTCTAACACTTTCTCAACATAGTGTGCCTGAGAAATTGCTATTCCATCAGTTGAGCGAGTCAACTTTAGCCCTAAAATCACATCAGCACGACCCATATCCTTCATATCAAACTTACCACTTAAGAGAGCCTTGGTCTCGTTAATAATTGAAAGGTTAGATCCAAAAAGAAAAATATCATCTACATATAAACATAGAATGATACATTTATCACCTTTCATTTTAGTATAAACGCATTTATCAGAGTCATTAATTTCAAAGCCAAATGATAGCATAGCTCTATCAAATTTTTTGTGTCATTGCTTTGGGGCTTGCTTCAAACCATAAAGAGATTTTACTAACTTACAGACTTTATTCTCACTTCCATAAACTACATATCCCTCTGGCTGATCCATATATATCTCTTCTTCAAGATCTCCATTAAGAAATGCCATTTTGACATCCATTTGATGGACCTCAAGATGATATATGGATGCCAGTGCTATTAATACTCGGATTGTAGTGATTCTTGTAACAGAGGAATAAGTGTCAAAATAGTCAATCCCTTCCTTCTGTTTGAATCCCTTAGCAACCAGGCGGGCTTTGAACTTATCTACTGATCCATCAGGTTTTAACTTCCTCTTAAATACCCATTTACATCCAATGGTGGTGCAACCAGGAGGCAAATCTACTAACTCCCAAGTGGCATTAGAGATAATAGAGTCCATTTCATTTTTAATGGCTTCTTTCCAGTGCTTAGCTTCAGGAGAAGCCATAACATCTCTATATGTACTGACTGAGGCTGAGGCTGAATCACTTGGCTAGGATCGTACTGTAACATCTCTCATAGCTAAGATCTACTTGGATCTGTACTGACTGAGGCTGAATCACTTGGCTAGGATCGTGAATACACTTCTTTAGCATGGAGACATGAAACGTACTGTGGATAGCTGACATATCCTCTGGCAAGTCCAGCTCATAGGCTACCTTCCCAACTCTCTTTATAATCTTGTAGGGTCCTATGTAGTGAGGACTCAGTTTGCCCTTTTTGCCAAATCTCATCACTCCCTTCATAGGGGCGACCTTGAGAAATACTGAATCTCCAACTTGGAATTCAAGTGGCCTACGGCGTGTGTCAGCATAACTTTTCTGTCTACTCTGGGCAGTCTCAATCCTCTGGCGGATCATCTGGATAGCCTGAGTGGTCTCATCTATAAGCTCAGTCTGGCTGCCTAGTCCTGACTCCATCTCTTTCTTCTCACCAGCTTCTTGCCAACATATGGGTGATCTGCATTTTCTGCCATACAATGCCTCATAAGGCGCCATCCTGATGGTGGCCTGATAGCTATTGTTGTAGGCAAACTCAGCTAAGCACAGAAATTTGCACCAACTACCTTTAAAGTCCAACGCACAAGCCCTGAGCATGTCTTCTAAAATCTGATTTACTCTCTCTGTTTGTCCATCTGTCTGGGGATGGAAAGCTGTGCTGAACTGAAGTCTGGTGCCTAGGGCGTCCTGAACACACCTCCAAAAATGGGAGATGAACCGCCCATCTCTGTCAGACAGCTGTGCTAACTGCTCTACCGAATGCGATAACTTGATGGCTAGGAAGTGGGCAGACTTGGTCAACTTGTCCACTATCACCCATATTGCATCGTGTCCATGGGTGGTCCTTGGGAGACCTGTGATAAAATCCATGGATATCTCTTCCCACTTCCACTCTGGAATGGGAAGAGGCTGCAGAACTCCTCCTGGTCTCTGGTGTTCTGCTTTGACTCTCTGACAGGTCAAGCAGGTACTGATATATCTGGCCACGTCTCGCTTGAGTCCAGACCACCAGAACCTTTTCTTTAAATCTTGGTACATCTTGGTAGAACCAGGATGCATAGAGTACGGGGTACTGTGGGCTTCTTCTAAAATATTCTTTCTTAGTTCCTCATCATTGGGGACGCAAAGGCGGTCTCCAAGATAGAGGATGTCGCTGTCTGTTACTCGAAACTCTGAA
>JAGFNQ010002761.1:95458-114374 GCA_024364735.1 Boesenbergia rotunda | reverse complement strand
TTCGCTTGAACCCACCCCCGAGCTGGCTCTCGACCAGGTTCGCGGTGATTACCACTTTTGGAAGTTTCAATCAAGCATTTCATACTCGCCTCGCAAACCCGGTGAAAGCGGGATTTGGCTCCTGGCTCGGTCCTTAACTAGGAGGCATTACCTCTACCAGGCGCCTCGTTGCAAACCCGCAGATGGGCTGGGTAAGTTAGACCCCCGAAACTACGCTCTTTTGATCGAGCGCACCCCATCCGACTCCCGAATGGTCCAGGGGACTATCTTGAGCTCGGGATTCCCTTCGGGCTCGCCCTAGTTGGGGCGCCAAGGGAACACCATCCATGTCTAAGGGCCCTAGCGGCCGACACAATGATCCTGGCCTAGCGGATGCCCCCTCCCCGATGAGGAGAGGATGGTTGTCACTTCTGTCACACGGATCGCCTACGAACGTGCATTGGTGTAAGTACGTATGAACGGAGACAATGGAAAGGGGAAATAGCATTCATAAAGCAGCACCTCGGTCCCGCCTACATCAGATAACAAAAAAGGCCGACATACAACTACGATGTAGGCATAGAAGACCGCGATGAGGCCCCACCCGACGTCCTCCCACGCCCATCGCGAGCCGCCTGCCCCTTAGCTTTCCGAGCTTCATGACGCTCGCACCTCCGCGAAAGGTCGCTTCGGCAAGCCGCCAGCTCCTCTTCCTTAGCCTTAAGAATGGCGAGCAATGTAGCAGTCGACTGGCTGGTCTCCAAAAGATCCGCCTGGGCCTTGGCCAACTCTGAGCATACCTGAAGTTCCCGAGTCCGGGCTTGGCGCTCGTTTCGCTCCAGGTGAGCAAGTTGGTAACGTAGCTGGGCATCAGAGGCCCGAGCCGCGCTTAGCTCCGCCAGACGATCCCGAAGCTGCGCCTCAGCATAGGCGACCCACCCCTGAAGGGCCGCGTTTTCAGAGCATAGCGCACTCCAGGCCTCTTCACTTAGCTGCGACTGCGTGCAGCGAAGCTGAGTTTCCAGCGCGTCCCTCCGGGATTCTGACTGACGAAGGGATTGAGTCTGGGCGGTGAAGGAAACGCCCATGTCATATAAGGCACCGGCCAACTGCAAAGGAAGCAAAGGGTTAGCTAGGAAAAACTAAGCGAGCAAGAGCTTTTTAGAAAGACGTACCCGACAAGCATCCACAACGAGGCCGTCGATTCTGGCAATAGGGTCCTGACGGTCGAAGGACCGAAGACCTTGGTATAAATGGGTCGCTCAGGGGGGCATGCAGTGTGAACTACTCTAGCGGATCCTAGGGCTCGGGATCCGGAACCTTGTAAGCGGTGAGGGGATCTGCCGCGCAAGGGAGAATGAGATGTATCGGGCAAGGACCAGGGTCCTCTCAGGATAGAAGGGAAGGGGGGCAGTGGACAACCCGCCAGACGAGCCAGCGGAGGCAGGAAAGGAAGGACTGATGGACGAATAGGCCCGGGGCAGAGGATACGGGGACGGACGGCGTAGACGCCAGGGAAGTAGGAGCCTCTGGCAGAAGGGCAGGATGAGGTTTGCCCGGCTGCCCGCTCGAATAAACGACCTGGTGCGCAGGGACACAGGCAAGGCGTCCCCTGCAGCAGAAGAGGCCAGGGACGATAGGCAAGGGGCACCTGCGAGGCAGACAGGCTCGCCGCAGAAGAAGAAGAGGGGGGTTTTTCGAGGAAAGGCGGTCATAGTTCCAAAAGGAGCCGAGCGGTCGCGCGGACGGTCCTGTTGACAACTGGGCTCCAGGTGGGAAGGATCTGAGGCCAAAACCTCAACATCAGAGTCCGGCGCCGCCTCCCCTAACGCCTCGCCCTTATTTGCAGATGAAGCGGCGATAGGGTTTAATACCGGAGAGGGAGATGCTGGAATAGCCGGTGGAGTGTTATCAGGGGGAACGGGGATAGGCTCCGAGAGCATAACTGCCATTGACGCCTCAAACGCAGCCGCCCTCTTTGCGACTATCGCTGTAAGAAAGCTACGCAGCATCTTGGAAAGAGCGCTGGGACACTGGTGAAGATGGTTGAAGGAAAGGAGGAAGGTAACTGAGGGTGAAGAGAAAACAGAGGCGGCGAAGGAGGTAGTCGCTGAAGTCTATGTAGGGAACAGCAATTGATCACAGCCGTTGGTAGAAAGGTCATGGATAATGGCCAAGCCTACGACTAAGCGGGGAGGCAGGGTGAGATAATAATGGGGGCCCGCAAGCTGTCGTCCCGCTGCCCAAGGCAATCGAAACGGGCAGATAACAACTCAGCGCCTGGAAAGCCTCTAATCGTAGGACACGTGGCCCTAAACACTTAAAGCGTTTCGCGGGCAAGAAGGAAGATAGATAAATTGTCAACCCAGTGGCTCGAACGAAAAGGAGAAATTAGGTTAACCCAAATCCCTACGGGCCAGCTCCCGCTGATCCCTTGGCCTGAGCCCTGGTCGGACGCGTGGCAGCCCACGCTCCCCGGATCCCACTCGGCCAAAAGGCCAAATTCCTACGAGCCAATTCCCACTGATCCCTTGGCCCAATCCCCGGTTGGACGCCTGGCGGCCCACGCTCCCCGGATCCCACTCGGCCAAGAGGTCAAATTCCTACGGGCTAGTTCCCGCTAATCCCTTGGCCCGAACCCCGGTTGGACACCATAGGGCGTAAACCCACAGTATGTCGTGATCAGAGAACCAGGTCCTTGCACAAAGGCACGAGTTGGGGTCTCACGCACACCCCCACAAAGACCCACGGCCCTCGTAGACAAGCACCTGAAATTGCCATCTATCCCGTGGCTGGGAATTGTGCTCATCGGTCGATTTTGCCACCGGTTCACCCGCACAGTTACATAGATACATCACGATCGTGAAAAGACACAGCCACGCTTGCTCAAACAAGCAAAAGGGGGGGATCACACTTAAAGGAAAAGGTGTGTTATAAAATCAGGGTTGGAAGTCCCTTGTTTACAGGGAAAAGGAAAATAAGGGGTACTCCCTTCACTTGAAAGGTTGATCGGTTACGTCGGGAAGATCCTTGCACAAGTCCTGAAGCCCAACCGCGGTGGAGGGCAGATCACGGGGTAAATACCCGCCCAGCCCGAGCCGACGGACGACTTCGACTCCCTGTTGCATCATCACCTCCATGAACCGTTGGGAGATTTTAGCAGTATGGGACGGGGCATTAATGCACGCCAGTCGGTGGGCATCTAGCCGATCAGTTTCCACCTCTTTATAGGCGCATAGCTCTGCCAGCTCAACTTGCATGGCATCCCAGGACGCCTGTCGTTCACGTAGTTCCCCTAATTCCACCTGAGCCGCATCCCAGACCGGCCTGAGGCCGCGCAAATCCTAAAGTTGGTCCCGCAGCGAATCCATTTCTCATTTCTCAGCTGCTAGTTGCGCCCGCAGGGGCAAATCTCCTCGCTGGCCCAGTGGACGTAAGCCCTGGTTTTTAGAAGCTCCGCTCGCAACTCGCCTTTGCGCTTGCGATCGTGGAGATGGGCTTGTTCAACCTGGACCATTCGCTCTTACGCCCGGACCACCTCAGCGTCAGCAGTAGCAACCTGCGCTTTGGCGATCTCCAGCTCCTCCTGGGTCTGGCGCAATACGTCCTGGAGGCCGATAATCTCTGCTCTCAGGCTGTTCAATGAGCTGTCATCAGAAATCAGCTAGGTGTGCCGGAGCCGAGCCTCGAGGTACTCCACACGCTGCTCGGCGCGACACCGGGCCTTGGCATGAGTCAACATAGATATGCTCATGCTATAACTCTGGGCCCAAGACTGCAAGAAATATAAGGACCTGTCAGAGAAAGAAAGAATGGGACACACCCCCAATCGATAAACACATGCCTGTGTAGCCAGGGTCATGAAGTCATCCGCCCAGACGCTAGGGCTCGATGAACCACTCGCCCACAAGTCGGCCATGAACCTATCCGAGACCGTGCCATACAGTCGGACGTCTCTCGACCCCTCGGAGGCAGTGTCGCTCGGCACTGTCATGCTTAGGTGACAGTCAGACAGCGAGGGCGGTAACATATGCAGCAAGCCTTCGCTGGTGGGCCCTTCTTGTCGGGGGGGGGGGGGGGGGGGGGGGAGACTCCTCCCTCGAGGGCAACACCATCAACTCCAGCGGTAGCACTGAAGAAGGGGGCGGTGGCAGCGCTGGGAGGTCAGCCATCGACGCTTTGCCCCTTTGTCTTTTGCTAGGCCGACCAGGAGAGAATGTGGAAGGGTCAGCCGAGCCAGACGCGGATGCATCGCCCCTAGGGCGCCGGAGTGAATGACTCAGAGGTCGGGAATCCTCTGAGCCCGAGTGAGGAGTTTTTTCCTCTTTAGAAGAGGAAGGAGGAGATCGAGAGCCGGATAAAGCAGCCTCTTGCTCAGCCAGTAGGGCTTCGCGTAATCTTCGCTCGGCTCGCTGCTCTACGGCGCACGCCCTTTGTTCTCTTATCACCGTCCGGATGGGCGTCTCCATTTCCTCAGGAGTCCCCAGGCCGTAACCTTCCTCAGGAGCGGCCGGGTACATCATCTCGGCTATCAAGCGAACAACAATTAGGAAACAGTAAGGAACAGGAAAGAGGAAAAAAATACTTACATAAAGAAGCGGGTTGGATGAACGGCGTCGGGCTAAGGCCAAATGCGGACAAGATGTTCTCGACCAAGAGTGGCCCAACCGGGAAGTGTCAACCCCCGAATTTGGAGAGGGCACGCTCGAAGGAAGAGAATTTCCAAGGATCCGAGTAATGAGGGGGCATGTGAGGAAAATCTCGTCGGAAGTTAAGTGGCCAGGTTGGGAAGGCCACGGTGCAGATAAAAAAGAACTTTTCTTTCCAGCCCTTGCTGGCTGAAGGAAGCGGAGAAAGAAAGGAAATGCCAGAGCGAGCTTGGAAGACAAACTCACCCCACTCTTGTTTCTTCAGATAGAAAAAGTGGTGAAAGAGTTCGGCTTGAAGGGGAAGGTGATATAATAAGAAATTGACAACTGACCCATAGAGAAGGCGGATGGAGTTGGGGGTCAGTTGAGACAGATTGATGCGGAGATAGCGGCATACTAGGGCGATGAAAGGGTGAATGGGGAAGCGCAACCCCGCTTGCAGGTGATCCCGCGAGATGGTAATGTAGTACTTCGGAGGGGTGGCGGGTTGATCAGAAGGAGAGGGCAACCTGAGGTCATGGTCAGGCGGAATGTGAAACTTGGTCTGGAGGGCATCAAGGTCGCCACGGGTGAGAACCGACCTTGCAGTGACATACCACGGATGAAGGTCGCGGGACGAAGAGGCCATGTGGACCAGAGGAAGGTAGGAAACCTAACTCCCGAGAAGAATCGTCGAAACCTGAAGACATCGCCGCAGCCCTAGCCGAAAAGGGAAGGCAATGCACCGGAGTAAAAGGTGAAAAGGCGGGGGTAAAACTAAGAATTCATGCAGTTACATAGGTGGACAGGGCCGCCTGATGGTGGGCCACGACAGATGCGGCAGACAATAATAACCGCCTGAGCAGGCCCAGAGGGGCCCAAGAGACGAGGTGCCTCGCGCCCAACCTCGTCCCTCGGGGGACGAGCGACAAATACCTCGGCGATTGGAGGAGGAATGGGAAAGAGACACGTGGAACAATCCCCCATCGAAAGCATCAGTGACCAAGATTTCAACCTGCGCATAGGTACCGAGCAATAAAAAGCAAGGAGACACACGATACGACATCACCGGTCGACCAGGATCCCTAGGCCCCGACAAGTCCGCCGATAGGCCCCGCAAGGGGGCTAGGGCTTCCTGGCGTGCCAGACTCACTTCCAAGGACGATGGTCCAGTTAGTCGGACTCGCCGCCTCCTTCGACTAGACTCGAGGGGGACGCTTATGATCCCGGCCTTGCCTGCGGGTAGGGGCATAGGCCGGGCCCGCCAGTCAGCTTGGGGCCGGGAAGGCTTAATAGACAGATCAGTAGCTGAATCCCCGGATAGGCTCCCGAGCCTATAAGCCCCCCGGGAGGGGAGGGGTCTAGCAGGCCACCAACGAAGGCCGCTGGGCCAGTCTCCGGCCATTCAACCAGATGAACGCTTGGTCGCCCATACTCCTTCACCCTACCCCGACCTAGAGCTAGGTAGGGCGCCACAGTCGGGCAGGTGCCATCCCACTCTGTCTCTCTCTCTCTCTCGCCATCACACAAACCGGATACTCAATGCAATCAGGTAGACATCCCTCAGTAAACTCCCGGCCTAGGGCGTACCCTGCGCTCTCGATCTACCAGTCGGACGCGTGGCTGCCCACGTTCACTGGTCATTACCCGACTCGGTCCCCAGCACTCGGACCCCCCAGTCGACGCTCGGGGTACGGGCTGTCTCACCCCTACACCCCTTACTTCATTATATCCAGGGTACGACCCTGCAAACGGGGTTCTTCACACCTTATTCACCTCTGATGTTTCTTAGCGGATAGTCTCCCTATCCAGTACTCTCATACTTCGTATCTAGTACTCTTGTACTGCGCACCCAGTACTCTCGTACTGCTTGAGCATCCCGCGCCATGCCGCGTCGCTCCGCCGTGCTCCCTACGAGCTGACAGCTACCACACTCTCATCTCGTCGGTACGGACAAGGGCTGTCAGCTCCCCCGGTTATATATGCTCCGCACTCCCCCTACCACAGGTACGTGCACGCGAGCTCTCGTATCTCTTGCCTCATTTCAATTCAGTTTCCGCTCATATGCCTGCGGATACTGACTTGACCGTTGGAGTGCCTGACTGGAAATTTCCCCGGCGGGTTCACTGACGGTCGTTGTTTTGCAGTGCTAGGCCAAGGCGCGGTCAGCTCTCTACCACCTCACCGATTCGTGCCACCCGGGAGGCCATCTGGCCCGCAGGGCCGCCACCCTGCTTCGCGACAGGATCAGATTATTTAAAATTATCTATGATTTGATTGACGTTTTAAGTAGATGTATTAGTGCAATATAATTAAAATCTCCCGCTCTTAGATTTTTTATTACTATTATAGAAAAAAAAACCCCAAGAATTAAATGCATGTTCTGGTTGATGTTATAGCGGCAAATCTAATAAATTTAATTTAGTAACATTTATTATGTGTCGATGTATATAATTGATTTTATCCGATAAGGATTTAATATTTTTATTTTAATAAAAATAGCCTTTGTTCACAATCACTTACAGTCTGTTTAGGGAGTGAGGGAATACGAGGAAAGGGTAAATCCGGGTATGGAGAATTTTTAATTTCGTTTGGGAAAGTGTAGCACATTCTCAATTAAGAACCCCGTGCTGGTCAAGACAATCGTCCAGAAATCAGACATCGATCAATCCCATTGATGCCGTAGTTGAGATCAGACCCAGTACAGGTAACCTCACCAAGAAACTTCTCGAGGTCGCTAAGTCCGTCGCCGTCGTCGTCGTCGAGCTCGACCCTTGCATGGTCCTCGGTTCTGCGGCAACGTACACGTACACATTCTAGATAGATGAACGTATACTGATTGTAGTTGTGCTTCTCGTTATATATATCTAGGAATAAAGGATGGCTTTTGGGAAGAAAGACTTTGTTTATAAAATCTTGCTATCTGAACTAGGCAACACTTGTTTCTATGCGTTGCATTATTCATTCGATAGGGATCAGGAGCAAATCATGTAAAACTTTTGGACTAGTTTCAGAAGCTTTTGATAAACTATTTAATACATATTGAACTAGTTATAGGTGCCACACTACTGTGCCAAAGCTTGCGGAAAGTAATCTCTTATAGTATTAAATTTGTTTTCCATCTTATAGAAATAATTGTTTGCTTGCTAAATTGAATTTTTTGGACAATTCAAGTTGATGTCCTTAAGTGTCATTTATTTGGATTTAGCTTGTCAGTTAGCTTAATATCCATTGAGATTTTCCCCGCTAATATGAAGTAAATAAATAATTTGACGTAGTTGAAATGATATTTTAATAAGTAAAAATAATTTTATAGTTATATATATATATATATATATATATACAAAGAAAATATGAATATTTTATTTTCCCACTCATTTTCTTTCTTTCTCGCTCTTCCTCACCTGTTAAAGAACCTTCCTCCCTCACCCACCAAAATAGAGTTTATGGCATAACATAACACAAAGTTTAAACCGACTCTTATCCCTCTAAATTTATATTATCTTTTTATTTAAAAAAAATAAGAAGAAATTAGTAGCTTTTATGATCAGTTTTCAAAAACTTCATTTAGCCTTAGCCTAATTAAAATCTCATACCTTTTCTTAAGCAAATTTGAGTTATCAACTACACAATCATACTCTCCATATTTAACTGCCTAATATTTCAAATAGGAATGGTGAAATTGATATGAGGTTCCATATTCCTCCTAAAATTTGGATTTTTACTCCATGTATGTGGTATTATCTTTTGAGATCTGGGAGTCAAAATCCGATACAATTAGCATGCTCGCCCTCTCTACACGTTAGCCATAGTATTCGGATTAGTAACCTTCATGATTTACCTCCTCCGTATTGATCTTAATTGGGACGGTTTGGCGAGGGCACTAGGATAAGCGAATCACCTTTTTGTCGCCTCGATTGAGTCAATCCTCTTCCCACGAGATTGACTGATGATTAAGATGTGGGTATTATCATTATAAAATCTGAGAGTCAAAATCTGACAAAGCTAGTGTATCCGCCCTCCCCATATGTTAGTGATATCATCCATGTTAGTAGCGCTCATGATTTACCTTCTCCGTGTTGCCACTGGGATGGATTGGTTGGAGCGTTAGGGGAGAGCGAATGTCCCTTTGCCACTTTTTGGTTGAGTCAATCCTCCACCTTGAGGTCTGAGGATCAAAACTTGACAATGCCAGTGTACCTGCTCTTCTCACGCGCTAGCCACATCATCTGGGCTAGTAGCTCCCGTGATATACCTAATCCGTGTTGGCTCTGGGATGGGTTGACGGGGGTGCTAGGGGCGAGCAAATCATCTTATGCTACCTCGGTTGAGTCAATCCTTGAGGTGTTGTTATCTTGAGGTCTGAAGGTCAAACTTTGACAAAGTCAGTATGCCCGCCCTCCTCAAGCACTAGCCACACCATCCTGACTAGTAGTCCTCGTCATTTACCTCATTCGCGTTGGCTCTGTGACGGGTTGATAGGGGCGCTGGGGCGAGTGAATCACTTTTTGCCACCTCGATTGAGTCAATCCTAAGTCTCCATGGGATGAATAGATGGATAGTGCGTAGTGTTTTCACTTTGAGATCTAGAGGTCAAAACATGACAAAACTAGTGTGTTCGCCCTCCCCACGTATTAACCACAACATCCGGGCTAGTATCCCGTGATGGTTGGCGAAGGCCCGGGGGGCGAGCGAATCACCTTTTAACACCTTTGTTGAGTCAATCTTGCCCTTTGGGCTATAGTGTAGTAGAAAGGTGACTTGTTGTTTCCCAAGCACCCACAGATCGATCCTAATCTACGACGAATTTTTTAAAATTTTTTTCTCCAAATGGAACACACAACCATGAGATGTTGAACTTCTAGACTGTCTACTGTGAATGCTTCCCTATTTATCCTAGCGGTCAGTACGAAATTGGATCAATTGTCTTGAACACCCTACCTGATTAATTATTTTTCCCATTGAGTCTATATATATATATATATATATATATATATATATATATATATATATATATATATATATATGTGTGTGTGTCCCGACTGTGGATGTTTTCAATTTAATTTTTTTAAGTTCGATTATGTCAATTTCAAAGAAAAAAAACAAAATTTACTAATTTATGTGATAAGATAGACAGCATTTCAAAATTATATATATATATATATAATATATATATATATATATATATAATTTTTATCATTAATAATTACTTAATTAGAATCACATTTATTTGGTTGAATGTTTTTTTGGACAATAATGAGTTATGTAAAGTTGATTAACAAATAGATGTGTGCTTTAGGTAATTAGTAAAATTAAATAATAAATTATCATAATAATAAATAAAAATAGATTTTAAATATATATTTTTTAAATGCAATAATATTAAAAATATACATTTTAATTTTATTAATACACTTCATATTTCATTAAGAAAATTTAAATAATAACATCTATTTTTATTTTATATTCAACTTTATAATATAAAATATGATTAATAATTGCTTATCTAATTTAGTCTGAAAGACTTTTCTATTTTCAGAACTGGAATCACAAATGATTGGTCGACTAATTTAACCTACAAATCAGTTGATTTTCCAAACACAAGCAAGATTTTGATATGACATAATTATACTAATTTTTTCTTGAACAACATCAGTGCCTACGATAAGACCATTTCAAAACAAAAAAGATCATTCAACAATAAAACTACTCACAAAACTCTATATATACGAAGAAGATCGAAAGGATAAGAAATTAGCGAGGCAATCTATGAACCACATGGATGTCTAAGATCATTGCAAAACAAAAAGGATCGTTCAGCAATACAACTATTCGCGCAACACCTAATATCAACAAAACTGCAAGACTAATAAATTAGCGAGCATTGTATGAATAACTATACGGGAGTCTATTATAACCTCGTTGCAAAACAAAAATGACCATTCCATAATACAACTATTGGCCCAAAATTCTATAGCAGCAAAATGACTGGATAAGAAATTACTAGGGCCATCTATGAACCACATCAATTTCTATTTTAACACCATTGCGAAACAAAAAGAATCATTGACTAAGAAATTAGCGGGACAATCTAATCTTGCTCAACAAGGCACATTAGTTGGGGTATCAGCATTTATTCTCTCAAGCTCTTTCTCAATCAATGTTGTAGTGACAACAAGTCTAGTCTCCATTTATTCAGCTAGTTTTTGGGCAATTAAGATGGCCCATGAACTTCACAAGGAGTAAGATACTGCCGCTAATAAGAAAGTTCAAGAATTTAAGTAGAAATTAAGAGCTTCATGTGTAATAATACAATTGTTTTTGTTATATAAGTTCTGAGATGCTCCTTGGATCTCGCAATGCAGCATGAAAATATACCAAGGATAATCAGTGGCAATAAAAGAAGAAAAAAAAAAATACAACAATAGAATTTGTATATCAGTTTAATGATACTAAAATTAAAGGGGGAAAAATGAAAATGAACAAGACAATTCTTGCACAAATTTTGCTAAATTGCAAAGGCTAGGTCCTTTTGCATGGTCTCTCAAAGTGATGCCTCAAACTGAGGAGCTGGAAAACATAAAATGATACACTAATCAAAGGCAAAATGGACAAGGGAGGGAGGTGATGGCTAAGGCATACTAGAATATGCCAAGTAGAGATATATGAGAAATTTTAAAGGAAAACCAAATAAAAAGGGAGAGGAGCTTCAAGTTAATTTTCTGAACACTTTCAAAAACTTTAAGACAAGATCAAATATTTTCATGGTGATGTGTGAACTGCTGAACACTGATCATACTGGTAGCATAGAACAGTGATGTTAGAAAATGATAGCCTAATTTAACATATCATGGTTGGAATTAAAAAGAGGCAGCAGCTTTGGATCGAGTGAGGATTAAGAGTTGAGAAAATTGCCCAGTATTTTTTTATTTTTTTTAAATATTCAAATATTTATTTATTGATTTGAAAAACATTTGAATTGTTTTTTTAATATAAAAATAATGGTTACTCCTCGTGTGAGTAGAACAAACTCAAGTAGGAAGCAACGTAGATTTTGCAGAGAGCAGCCGACCAATCTGTCCAATTAGGGTCTATTAGCTAAGTCCTTTAGGCTCAAACCAAATCCGACTAACTAAATCAAATCAATCGATGAAACAAAAAAAAAAATTGGTCGATCAAACTTGACGCACCATTTGTACAATTTAAAATTTATGAATCTCTCATGCAACATGCTTAATATTTTTATTTATTATAACATAATTAATAAATCATCTAGTTAATTTGTTTGGTAGCCTAAATGTGTCCGTCGAGTTTCATCATAGCTTGGATTGACCTAAATTAGATTGGATATGACCCAGCTACGGCACATTTTGTAGGAATTTTTCTTCCAAATGGGACGCGAACCCTGGGACGCTGGGCTTCTAGACTTCCCACCGCGAGCGCTTCCCGATTTACCTAGTGACCGGTGGGAAACTTCTGTGGGACCGGGCCGGTCATCCCAGATTCAATTTGTCTGTTGCCTGGCTCATCATCGAGGTCGCTAAGTCATCGTCGTTCGTCGTCGTCTTCGAGCTTGACCCTCGCATGGTCCTCGGTTCTGCGGCAACGTACACACATTCTAGATAGATGAACGTATACTGATTGTAGCTGTGCTTCTCGTTATATATACGGCAATTTACCAAAGGGCGTACCTAAAAATTGGTATTTACCAAAAGGCGTACCATGGTTTCAATGTTACCAAAAGACGTACATATTTTAGTAAACTTCCTCTTATACCTCTACCGTCAAGTACTGTATGCATTTCTCTTTCTCTTTGTCAGTAACTTTGTCAGTAACAAATTTCGAGACGGACCATAAAGAGATGTTCCTTTATATTTTGATTTTTATATTATGGAACCTATCTCAAAACAAAAAAATATTGAAATTAATTAAAATATTTTTATTAAATTAAAACTAAAAGAACATATCAGACCCACGTTGGGCCTGAAATGATTCCATTTCAGGCCCAACGTGGGGCTGAAATGATTCCATTTCAGGCCCAACGTGCCCAATATTAAGGGTCTTTTCTCGATTCTTTGTTATTACATTTTAACACCTCGGAGAAGTCCAAATAAACAATCGATAGCAAATTTGAACTCCTTGTAACCTCAGAAATCCACAGGAACTAAAATTTTTACAATCGAAACTCTCTAGGTCAACCAGTGGCCTTTTAGGGTCAGTGGGCCTGAAATGGTTCCATTTCAGGCCCAATGATCCTAAAAGGCATAATGTGTCAAAACCCACTAATTGACCTAGAGAGCTCCGATTGTAAAAATTTCAGTTCCTGTGGATTTCTGAGGTTACAAGGAGTTCAAATTTACTATCCATTGTTTATTTGGACTTCTCCGAGGTGTTAAAATGTAATAATGAAGAACCGAGAAAACACCTTTAATATTAGGCATGTTGGGCCTGAAATGGGCACGTTGGGCCTGAAATGGTTCCATTTCAGGCCCAATGACCCTAAAAGGCCTAATGTGTCAAAACCCACTGATCGACCTAGAGAGCTCCGATTGTAAAAATTTCAGTTCCTGTGGATTTCTGAGGTTACAAGGAGTTCAAATTTGCTATCCATTATTTATTTGGACTTCTCCGAGGTGTTACAATGTAATAATGAAGAATCGAGAAAAAAAATCACACATTAGGCCTTTTAGGGTCATTGGGCCTGAAATGGTTGGACACCTATTACATTGGTGATATCTAATATATAGATGGTTGGACACCTAAAACATAATCTCCTACCTCTAACCTCTCTATTCAAATGGAGTTTTCAGAAATCCAGATATGGGAGGTCCATCAGTGGGTTTTAGTCAAAATCCACTGATATGGCTAAACTACTCCTATTGCATTGGTGATATCTAATATATAGATGTTTGGACACCTAAAACATCATCTCCTACCTCTACCCTCTCTATTCATATGGAGTTTTCAGAAATCCAGATATGGGAGGTCCATCAGTGAGTTTTGACCAAAACTCACTGATATTTCTAAATTACTCCTATTTGATTGGTGATATCTAATATATAGATGGTTGGACACCTAAAACATCATCTCCTACCTCTAACCTCTCTATTCATATTGAATTTTCAGAAATCCAGATATGGGAGGTCCATCAGTGGGTTTTGGTCAAAACTCACTGATATTTCTAAACTACTCCTATTTGATTGGTGATATCTAATATATAGATGTTTGGACACCTAAAACATCATCTCCTGCCTCTACCCTCTCTATTCATATGGAGTTTTCAGAAATCCAGATATGAGAGGTCCATCAGAGGGTTTTGACCAAAACTCACTGATATTTCTAAGCTACTCCTATTTGATTGGTGATATCTAATATATAGATGTTTGGACACCTAAAACATCATCTCCTACCTCTACCCTCTCTATTCATATGGAGTTTTCAGAAATCCAGATATGGGAGGTCCATCAGTAGGTTTTGGTCAAAACTCACTGATGGACCTCCCATATCTGGATTTCTGAAAACTCCATATGAATAGAGAGGGTAGAGGTAGGAGATGATGTTTTAGGTGTCCAAACATCTATATATTAGATATCACCAATCAAATAGGAGTAGCTTATAAATAACAGTGAGTTTTGGTCAAAACCCTCTGATGGCCTTTTAGGGTCATTGGGCCTGAAATGGAACCATTTCAGGCCTTCCATTTCAGGCCCAATGACCCTAAAAGGCCTAATGTGTCAAAACCCACTAATTGACCTAGAGAGCTCCGATTGTAAAAATTTCAGTTCCTGTGGATTTCCGAGGTTAAAAGGAGTTCAAATTTGCTATCCATTGTTTATTTGGACTTCTCCGAGCTGTTAAAATGTAATAATGAAGAACCGAGAAAACACCTTTAATATTAGGCATGTTGGGCCTGAAATGGACACGTTGAGCCTGAAATGGAAACATTTCAGGCCCAATGACCCTAAAAGGCTTAATGTGTCAAAACCCATTGATTAACCTAGAGAGCTCCGATTGTAAAAATTTCAGTTCCTGTGGATTTCTGAGGTTACAAGGAGTTCAAATTTGCTATCCATTATTTATTTGGATTTCTTCGAGGTGTTAAAATGTAATAATGAAGAACCGAGAAGAAATCACACATTAAGCCTTTTAGGGTCATTGGGCCTGAAATGGTTGGACATCTATTGCATTGGTGATATCTAATATATAGATGGTTGGATACCTAAAACATAATCTCCTACCTCTAACCTCTCTATTTATATGGAGTTTTCAGAAATCCAGATATGGGAGGTCCATCAGTGGGTTTTAGTCAAAACCCACTGATATATTTAAACTATTCCTATTGCATTGATGATATCTAATATATAGATGTTTGGACACCTAAAACATCATCTCCTACCTCTACCCTTTCTATTCATATGGAGTTTTCAGAAATCCAGATATGAGAGGTCCATCAGTGAGTTTTGACCAAAACTCACTGATATTTCTAAACTACTCCTATTTGATTGGTGATATCTAATATATAGATGGTTGGACACCTAAAACATCATCTCCTACCTCTAACCTCTCTATTCATATTGAATTTTCAGAAATCCAGATATGGGAGGTCCATCAGTGGGTTTTGGTCAAAACTCACTGATATTTCTAAACTACTCCTATTTGATTGGTGATATCTAATATATAGAAGTTTGGACACCTAAAACATCATCTCCTACCTCTACCCTCTCTATTCATATGGAGTTTTCAGAAATCCAGATATGGGAGGTCCATCAGAGGGTTTTGACCAAAACTCATTGATATTTCTAAACTACTCCTATTTGATTGGTGATATCTAATATATAGATATTTGGACACCTAAAACATCATCTCCTACCTCTACCCTCTCTATTCATATGGAGTTTTCAGAAATCCATATATGGGAGGTCCATCAGTGAGTTTTGGTCAAAACTCACTGATGGACCTCCCATATCTGGATTTCTGAAAACTCAATATGAATAGAGAGGGTAGAGGTAGGAGATGATGTTTTAGGTGTCCAAGCATCTATATATTAGATATCACCAATCAAATAGGAGTAGTTTAGAAATATCAGTGAGTTTTCGTCAAAACCCTCTAATGGCCTTTTAGGGTCATTGGGCCTGAAATGGAAACATTTCAGGCCCACGTTGGGCCTGAAATGGAACCATTTCAGGCCCAATGATCCTAAAAGGTCTAATGTGTCAAAACCCACTGATTGACCTAGAGAGCTCAGATTGTAAAAATTTCAGTTCCTGTGGATTTCTGAGGTTACAAGGAGTTCAAATTTACTATCCATTGTTTATTTGGACTTCTCCGAGGTGTTAAAATGTAATAATGAAGAACCGAGAAAACACCTTTAATATTGGGCATGTTGGGCCTGAAATTGGCACGTTGGGCCTGAAATGGTTCCATTTCAGGCTCAATGACCCTAAAAGGCCTAATGTGTCAAAACCCACTGATTGACCTAGAGAGCTCCGATTGTAAAAATTTCAGTTCCTTTGGATTTTTGAGGTTACAAGGAGTTCAAATTTACTATCCATTATTTATTTGGACTTCTCCGAAGTGTTAAAATTTAATAATGAAGAACCGAGAAGAAATCACACATTAGGCCTTTTAGGGTCATTGGGCCTGAAATGGTTGGAGACCTATTCCATTGGTGATATCTAATATATAGATCGTTGGACACCTAAAACATAATCTCCTACCTCTAACCTCTCTATTCATATGGAGTTTTCAGAAATCCAGATATGGGAGGTCCATCAGTGGGTTTTAGTCAAAACCCACTGATATGGCTAAACTACTCCTATTGCATTGGTGATATCTAATATATAGATGTTTGGACACCTAAAACATCATCTCCTACCTCTACCCTCTCTATTCATATGGAGTTTTCAGAAATCCAGATATGGGAGGTCCATCAGTGAGTTTTTACCAAAACTCACTGATATTTCTAAACTACTCCTATTTGATTGGTGATATCTAATATATAGATGGTTGGACAATGATAAGTATCATTTTATTGATCATTTCATATGCTAAAATCTGTGTTTGACCCATATTTTCCTTGCATAATTGTGGATTTACCTTAGGTTCTAGGATTTATATTCTTTTTGGACCTAATTGTAAATTTTGATATATTCGAGTTATTTTGTCACTAAATTTTTGATCTACTTTTGTAGGCTTGGAAGGATCATGGACCTAGGTCATGTTGGGTCAAATGTTGAGTCAAAAGTGGACTGGATCAAGTGATCAAGCGTCGACTGATATGGACCGTCCGATGCAAAAACGGTTAGATTTAGGCCATCTGAGAACTTCTGATCAATCCGAGCTGGGATTAAGGCTAATCGAGCGATCAGATCAGGATATGAAGGTTTCAGTCCAATCGGAGATCATCTAGCCATTGGATCACGATCAGAGGGATCTAGACCATCCATTCAAAGATCAGCTTGATTTGAGCCATCCGCTGCAAATCTGGAGGATCCGAGCTACCACGAGGATGATCCTGACCCTTGATCAAGATCTGGGAGGTTTGAGTCAAATCGGACGAAGATCAGCCGTTGGATGGAGTTGAACTGATCTGAGCCGTCCACTGTTTTAACTACAAAAACCGAATTCCCCTGTTTCAGATCTCGATCGTGTTTTCTTCGCCATAGCCGAGTTCTTCATTCTTCCTTTACTTTTCTTCGTTTTCCCGCACGTTTTCTTAATGAGAGGGCGTGATCACATCGTTTTCGATCCTTGATCCAGACCTGGATCGCTGGGAAGATCTTCCCGTGAGGAATCCAGCTCACATTCGGTCAAAAACAGAGATGGTTGAGGGTTTCGCCATATCTATGAATTGATCGCCTTGGTCTCATTTTGTGCCACTTCACATCCATCTGAGCTAGCCTGAGGGTCCTCGGCTGAGCTCTGATCATCGCCATCCTACATGACCAGATCAAGGAGATCGGTTGCTAATTTCAGTTTTGAGCAGAGTTGGATTGGATCGCTTCACAGAGATTGATTCCCAGCAATTTGTGGAGCTTACGGGTTCGAGGCTCACTCTTGTGTGACGGCAAGAAGATCTGGAGCTAAGGGGAGAGATCGATGTTTAGTTTCTTATTGTATTTTCTTTTGTTTTAGCTGTAATTTCAGTTCCTGCAATTCATTTCTGTTCTGCCTTTGTATCAGCTGTTCCGTTTTCATTTCTGAATTGTTCCATTTTAAATTAGGTTTTAATCAGCAAGGTAATCATTAAGGGATTCTATTTAGTGAACAATAGTTGCAATTTCAGTTCAATTTTTGTTTCATTTCTAGTGTATCAGTTCAGTTTCAGCATAACAGTTTTTTTTTCATTGTGCATCAGTTTATATTTTCAGTTTCTAAATGTTTGTAGCAAACTAGCTAGCTCTGTCTTCTGAATTCATCTTGAAGTTCATTTCCTTTACATAGTTATCGAATTCAATTGCTACATTTGGTTCAGTTCAGTTAGTATAATTCAGTTGCAATTTCTGTAAGGGTTAGTCGCCAATTCTGCAAGTTTCTGAATATTCAGTCCTGAATTGTATCAAGTAATTTCTAGCTCTTGTGAATCTTGTTTGAACCTTAGATCATAGCATTCGAGTTTAGTTGTTTTGTTTGATTTTGCAACCAATTCGTAGCTGCATTCTTGCCTTCAAGTTTCTGCAACTCTGCAGTCATTCCTGCATTAGTTGTTTTGGAATTCTTCATTCCAGCCAATTGTTGCATCTCTTCCTTCAAGTTTCTGAACTGATCAGCCTATTTCCTGAGTATCAGTTAGAGTTATCTGAATTTCTTTTCAAGCATTGGTTTAAGCACCTGATCTCAGTGTTTGCGTATCAGATCCTATTTCTGCATTCAACTTAGTAGGTTCTGCATTCTATTTCTGCAACCTGTTTCTTTGTTTTTCTTTCCTGCCTTAATCAGTTTCAGTTCTCACATCTCCTCATTCATCCGAGTAGACAACTTCATTGATAGCTTAGCCCTTTTCAAGCTGAATTAACCAGCTAATAATTTTGCAAATAGTTTCAATCTTTGGCGCTATAGTTTTCTCATTTTGGTGTATCAAGTTGATTAATTCTGCACATGTGTATCAAGTGCCATTTCGACACTACTTGGTGATAATTAGAATGCGGTTTTCAAGTGTGCTATTGTGTTTGAAAAAGATTGTTTTTCATCTAGTTTGTATCTGAACTCCAAGTTTCAATTCGGCACATCAATTTTTTTTAGTAGCTTGCATTTTGAGTCAAATGAAGTTTCACCTTGACTTTGTATGAGTTTGGTTATAGATTGCTTAA
>JAGFNQ010002761.1:71222-94747 GCA_024364735.1 Boesenbergia rotunda | reverse complement strand
TTCTCTCTTTTCTTTCTTATCTTTAAATGCCTTGGCATTTTATCGAACACCTTGCGTGCCCAAATCCCTAAGTCTTGACTTTTGGGGATTTCGTAAGGCCTTGGCCTTCTCTTTTCTTCTTCTTTATCTTTCTTTTCTTTTCTTTTAGATTTCTTAGACCCTAAACTCACATAGGATACTCTATCAAATATATATAAGCATATAATGAACTAAGATCACATGCAAAAATCTAAAACTAAAAGTAAATATCTCTTTTAAAACTCTTAAGGGAAAATTCTTGCGGAAAACCGCCTCTTACTGCAGGTGAGCAGTACTTACCTCGATATCTTGGACTTACAACCAAGAACGGCGTCGGAGGTTCCGGAGAAACTCGGAGTCTCGGAGATTTCTTCGCGCTCACGCGTTCCTCTCGTCGTGGGGATTCCGAATATCGGAAAATCTCTTGGAGGAGAGCCTTGGCCGGCCACCGGAGGAAAGCCCTAGGCTTGGTGTTTTCGCCCAAGGGAGGAGAGAGGGGCGGCGTGAGGGTTTGGGTGAGGAAAATAAAACTTCTCTCCTTAATTATCTATTTATACTTATGGGGGCGAATTTACCTAATTATACCTTATCTATTGTTTCGCTCAATCTATTTCAACAAAATCAACCAGCGCAGTTGGTCTGGCCATTTGTGTCTCACAGTGTAGGTGAAGGGTTCGTTCCCCACCTACGTGATTTTTTGTTTATAACCCTTTTTGCCACTTTCGTTTACGGAAAAATTCTATAAAAATATCCATAAATTTGGAATAAATTCTAAGATACTTCTAAAATTAGTTTCGAGAATTTTCGGGCTATCTCTTTTAACAAAATACTAAACGGACTCGAAAAATTCTATAAAAATATTCTAAAAATTTCTAAAAATATCTAGAATATTTCTAAAATATTTTTAACTAATTTCAAGGACTTTAAGGACTTAAAAGGGAAATTTTGGGGCGTTACAGTTTGCATCTATTCCAGAAATTTCTGATTTAATAATCAGAAACCTATATGCAGAACTATTCTGAGCATAACCCAAGAAGACACCATCTACAGTCTTCGGACCAAGTTTTTTTCCTTTTATGTTCAGGTACTAGTACTTTTGCAAGGCACCCCCACACTTTAAGGTATTTCAAACTTGTCCTTCGACCTTTCCAAAGTTCATATGGGCTTTTATCCCTTGACTTCATAGGTACTCTATTTAACACATGACAAGCAGTGTATAGAGCCTCCCCCCACAAGAAGTTGGGTAATCCAGAACTGCCTAACATGGAATTAATCATATCTTCAAGGGTTCGATTTTTACGTTCTGCTACACCATTAGATTGAGGACTATATGGAGCAGTGACCTCATGAATTATACCTGATTGACAGAATTTTTGAAACAGGTATGAGGTGAACTCTCCACCCTTATCAGACCTTATCCTCTTAATGGTTTGGTTTGTTTGATTTTCAGCTTCAGATTTGAAGATCATCAATTTATCTAAAGCTTCATCTTTATTTTTCAGCAAATAAACATAGCAATAACGAGAGTAATCATCAATGAAGGTAATACCTTTTATGGTCTCTCGTTATTAAACCGTTAAACTCACAACAGTCAGTATGAATTAATTCTAAAATATTAGAATTTCTATCAACTGATTTGAAGGGTTTACGGGGCTGTTTATATTGCACACAAACTTCACATTTTTTCTTATCATTTATGGCATGCCTAGGAATCATGTCAAGATTGATCATCCTTTTAATAGTTTGAAAATTAACATGTCATAATCTATCATGTCACACATCATAAGACTCAATGTTATAAGAACAACCAATATCATTAATTTTATTAATAATCGTATTTTCAACATTGAGTTTAAATAAACCTTCATTAAGGTAACCCCTTCCAATAAAGGTTCCTAAATGTAACAATACAACTTTATTACATTTGAAGTTTAGCTCATAACCAGCACGAACTAATTTTGACCCGCTAATCAAATTCCGTCGGACCGCTGGAACATGATGCACCTCATGCAGTGATAGGACCTTCCCTGAGGTAAATCTCAAGTCAACTTGTCCAATCCCTAACACTCTGGCTGCAGAATGATTTCCCATGGTTACGGAAGTGCCTTCAATTACCTGATAAGTAAGGAAGGCAGAGCGATCAACACAACAGTGCACATTAGCACCTGTATCAACTAACCACTCATTGGGTTGATAAATCAAATTTAGTTCGGGGTTAATGGAAATGAACCCATTGCTGGTGCTAGTCACAACATTGACCTGCGCCTTGGTGTTGGGCACATTGCCTTGGTTCTTCTTCTTGTCCTTCCGTTCAGGACAGAATTTGGCAAAATGTCCAACTTGTCCACAAGCCCAGCACGGCCTAGTCCCAAGCTTCTTCTGAACCTTTGGTTTGGGTTTCACTTTGTTTTTCATTTTTTGGTTCTTGAACTTGTTCTTGTCAGAAGAAACTACCACATTTGCCTTTGGAGCAAAATCCATGGGCATCCCCTTATCATCATCCTTATGTTTGTTCCGATGTTCTTCCTCGATATTTAAGGCAATCATTAAATCTTCAAGAGAGATTTTACCTCTCATGTGTTTAAGTGTCATGCCAAAATATTCCCAACTCGGAGGCAACTTTTCGATGATAGACAAGACTTGAAGTTTCTCGGGTATCGGCATTTCTCCATCGGCAAGACCGTGAATCAAAATTTAAAATTCATGGGTCTGCTCAATGACAGATCTACCTTCAACCATTTTGAAGTTTAAGAACTTCCCCACGGTGTACTTCTCTAAACCAGAGTCCTCGGAGTTATATTTTTTATCCAAAGATTTCCATAACTCTTTGGCTGAGGTTGTAGAGCAGTACACATCAAATAATGCGTCTGAGAGGGCAGACAGGATTCTCCCATGACAGAGATAATCCCTCTATTTAAACCTCTCGGTGGTAGCACTACGAACAGGATCTTCTTCATCAGGTGAAGGAGGATCTGATTCTATAACGGAGAAAAGCCCCAGCGTAGTAAGCTAAAACTTCATCCGTTGTTGCCAACGTTTAAAGTTTTGCCCGGAAAACCTCTCAGGTTTGGCGCTAGCCTCATCAGACCCCGACATTCTAACATTTAACATGTCTACTTAGGTACAATCAATTCTCTAAGATTGTAAAAATATAATAAAGCAGACACTTAAGTAAACAATAAAATATATAGATGCAGGAATCTGATACGAAAAGTGCAGAGTTAGGAATAGTTATCCGGTTGAAGCGTCGCCGTGCCGACTGTCCTTAGAGAATTGATTGCCGCCCTACGGTGCAAAGGCTCACGGCAAAATTCCCCCAAGATCCGACAACCACGCAGCGTCGTAGGTGCACTCCAAGACGATCGCTGCCCGCGGAGACAACCTTAGATCGCACAAGGCGAAGCCTCAAGACCCAAAACCGACCGAAGAAAGCGAAACGAGTAATGCGCCGATCACTCAGAGGGAGAAGGAGAGAAGAAAGCAGTGAGTGAATAATTCTGCAATCTTCCCCTCCTTTTATAGATTTGAAGAGGCATTCCTTTGGGCCGCTGGGAAGCGACGAGTCGCGTCGAGCGCCGCTGGGAAGGGCACGGTTTCTTAAAAAAAGGAATAAAAAAATTAAATAAAAGGAAAGAAAAAATAAAACCAAACCAAATTGGTTTAGGAATCAAACCGAACCGGAATCTGCAAAACCAAATTGGGCCGCCCGTAAGCGCGAGGCTCACGGGCTGGGGATTTGCACCCCCCCTGCGTGAGATAATCGCGTGCGTCGCGCCCGGTTTATGGATTTCCAGCCTAAACCCCCTGAAACCACCTGGTTTGGGCTCAACCCGCGCATCCGTGTAAGTTCCCCTAAGCCATCTAAGCATGGTAGGAATGACTTGATATATAAGGCATTCCAACTTTTTTAGCTTAGCAATGTGGGACTAAACACATACACCATCTCCTTTAATATAATTTAAAATTCTAAACAAAAATCAACAGATTGTCGAATGGCTGAGTGATCCAATGTCAAATGACTGAGTAAGTGCACACCGAATGATCGAGTGATCAAGTAGCAAATATTCATGTAGCCAAATGGCCAAGTGACTGAGAGAGCTTTAGGGCATCTTTAGTGGTTTTTTTATCATTCTCAATGTTACATTAATATTACAATGTTATGTCAAAAATATAAAAATATATTCACATGTCTCCTATGATTATATATGAGAGATTTTTTAGTTTCCAATATGCTATCTCAATGCACATCAAAAATATAAAAATCTTTTATTCTCTTCACAATCATAAAAATTTTCTATAATTTTTTTTTCGATTTTACGTTATTAACTTTTGTATACATCAATAATCATCGGATCCATCCACATTGTTAATTTTAGATAAAAAAATAAATTTAAAATTTTACAATCATTCTTAAACTACAAACCTCAGTTTTATATTTATAATGGTTAAAAAAAATTCTTCAACTTTTTTATTTCACAATTCTTTTGTGAAAAAAAAAAATCTGACATAGGAGTTGCTACAAATTCCTAGGTATCTAAACTTATTGCTAATAGTCGTGACTTTATCACGATTAATTAAAGAAAGAAAGAAAACTGATCAGATCTTCATATAAATATGACTGCCGAACATAGTGATATATAATGATAAAAATATGCATCGCTATTAATGAGAAATTTGATTTTGTTTACTCCGTTAATATTAGGTTTGACGTTTGCTTGTTGTTTTATCCATTCGCCATTAAAGTAGTATTGTTGCTTCTTCAAATGGTAAAATAATTTAATGAAAAATATACGTTCAACAAAAAAAATTAAGTAAAATCTTATGGAATGATATGGTATCGCAATTGTAGTGAATTTTGACAGATTTACCATACCACCAGAGTATAGTTTGATTCGAAACAATGACCGGAGGACGTCGACGATGTCCGAACGATAATTGAGCGTATATATGTTAACTGCCACGTCATTTTTTAATATTTTTTTTGAAATTTTTCCTTGAGCACATTATTACTCTAATTTAATAGTGCACTTCTCCCCTTTCATTTTTCTTTTGATCAAACTATATTTTTTTTGCCATCATGGAAGGAAAAACAGTGGTGAAGTGCTCGATCCCACATTCTTATTAGCCTTTTCAGGATCAACGAAAAAATAAATTACTATAACCGAGAAAATAAGTAGGTGGGGGAGAAGGGGTTGAATTATACAAGGTGTAGGATCGATTTATATCCCCACCAATCCCTAGATATCAAATGGTAAATTTTCATCCATTTACTCCCTCAGATATGTCCATGAAAATTTACATTTTCTATTACTATGAAATTAGTGTGGTTGGTCTTCATGAAAGGACATTTAAGGAGTGTTTGGGAGAGCTTCTGCTTACTGTTTTTTAGCTTCTAGCCATGCAAAAGTGCTTTTGAGTATTTGGGAATGTCAGATTCTACTTTAACTTCTGCAACTTTTACTCAAAAGCTAGAAGCAACAATTTGATGCTTTTTTCTGCTTCTGCTTTTTTGCTTATGGTATAGAATTAAAAGTTGACATTTATACCCTTAATAAATTTATTATTTTACATAATTACCATCACATTTTTAAATAAAATCTTATATTTTTATATAATTTATATTTTCAAAAAAAATTATACATATTTGTATAAATTTATATAAATTTTATTATTTTATTATTTTTTATATTTTTATTAACTTTATATTTTTTTAAATATATATATTATTAAAAAAATAATTTTGATATAATATTTAAAATATAATATTAAATATATAAAATATTATAGATCATGTATCAAAATTATATTTAGATAATTGAAAAAAATTAATTTTGATAGTTTAAGGATATTATTGTTATTTAATTAAAAATTAAGCTTAAAAGTGATTATTCATCAAACACTCAAACTTTACCTTGTATCAGCTTTTGACTTCTATTTCCAAACACTGCATGTTTTAGCTTCTTACTAACTTCAAGATAATCACTACAAGAATCACTTTTCAAGAAATAAAAGCTCTCCCAAACACTCCCTTAGTAGGGCCATCACGACTTATTCAGATAATTGTTGAGAAGCAAGGCACTGATTAGGGCATTCACATTGATGAATTTTATAACTTCGATCATCCCATCAATAAATATGAAATTCACGTTATATTCATATATTCATTTTTTCATATTCATTAATATTAATACTCATTATTTCTGAGTTTCGTTATCCATTTATTCATCTTTATTCTAATTTTATATTAAATAAATATAATTTTAATTTTATTTATAAAATTTAAATAAGATATTTTTAAATATATTTATTTGGTAAATTATAAAATAATTTAAATATTATTTATAATTTGTTTAATATGGAAAACGTAGGAGAGCGTGCACATGAGTGGGTTGGGTACTTGTGTACGCTCCCCCGTGCAATTTTTTGATATTATAACATGCATGTACGTACATTAATTTTAACACTCATAATCTGTCATAACACTTCAATAAGAACACCAATGTGGCAATCTTAAAGGAGATTGGCAGAGGAAGCATTGGTTCTGATGGTCCCTTAACAATTCATCTCCCCTTTCTGTAATGGGAAGGAATCATCCTTGTCATAATTCATAGGGCCTCCCCCCTACGACTGTCGTCATCATCCGCGAGAGTTGTTCCCATCAGATAGCTAGGACTTCCAACAGTTTGTATCATGGACGGAAGAGATCAAGAGAAGGCCAAGGTGTTCAAGCAGGGTCTTCAGGTAAAGACGACGCCGGGACATAGTAATATAATGATAAAAATATATGCACCTTCGTTAATTAAGATATCTTTAATAATTAGAATTCTAAATAATTTTTTTTAATGATTCACATCAATTTATTAAAACATGTTCAACAGTTAGAGTTTCAAATGAATTTTATGATATAATTAATAGCATAGAATTATGTGACTTCTTATATATTATATCAATTTTGAAAAAAAAACAACCTAATTAAAATTTCATTATTATTTTTAAATTTATAAATCACATCTTCAAAACTGTTTATTTATTTTTTTAATTTTATATATTTTATATTGGAGATGCTAGACTTAATTTGATTTGCTTCATTAATAGTAGGTTTGACTTTTGTTTATTTTATCCATTCGCCGTTAAAGTAGCTGCTAACAAGTACCTAACAACTGGTTGGGTGCCCTCATCAAGTGGTAAAATAATTTGTGTTAGGATAGAGAGCGTGAAATTATAATGTGAAGTTTAACATGAATAATATGATATTTTTGTATACATGTCCGATTGTCTCTTGGATATTGACAGCGGCCTCCAACCGCCGCCCTGAATAAAATTATAATTTGGGAGACACGGTAAATTCATCAGAATCACTATAATTAAGATGTCATATCATTCACGTTAAATTTTACGTTAAAAATTTACGTTGTCTATCATTTTTAATAATTTAGTGTGGCAAAAGGGGCACCGCCATTCTATCTCATGGCTAAACAGAGATACAAATACATTAAGATCATGACAACTGTACACTAGGAAGGAGTTTTTTTATTGAATATATAGAGTTAGACAGTAAAAGCAAGACGTTGATTAACAAGTAGTTGTTGATAGGGTGTAAATGAATTAAATCGTTCGTCAATTATTCGGATCACAGTTTTAAAAAAAAAAATCTTTTAAACTCGTTCGTTTAAATTAATAAGTCAAGTTGAGTTCGATTTTGAACTCGAAAACATTATCAAGCTCTGCTTGAACTTAATAATATTTAATTTGTGAATTTGCAAACATATTTGTTTAGAGTTTTATGAACATCTTCTTTAAGAAGTATAAAAATATATTCATTAAAACACTTATTTATCTTTTATATATATATATATATATATAATTAAATATCACAAAAATAATAAATATAATAATATATTATTAATTATTATAGTTAATTATTTTAAACGAGTTCGAACGTTCGTTGAATTTTTAAATAAATTATTATCGAGTCGAATTCAAATTGAGTTCACGCGATAATTGATCAAAAAAATCAAAAAATATCATTTTCACCACGTTTCATTGCAGACTTCTAAGGTTACACTATTTTCCAATCACTACGTAGATACTTCTAAATCATCTACACTTTGATGATACAAACACATTGCCAGAGAAAAAAAAAACACTCCTTGACATATCAACATGCCCCATCACAATACTAAGGCGGGCACCAAATATATATAACAAAACATCCTTAAGTTACAGATGTGCATTAACTCACACAGAAACCAGCACTGATCCCAAAATTATCACATGAAAATAGTCATAACTGTAAATTCAGCTCTAATGAATGAATTGTTTTAATGGTTTCTATAGTGAGAGGCTCGTGGACTTCTGCCCTTTTTCCTTCCCCATTTTACACGCCTATGTTAGTTGGATACATGTATGAGTATAAAAAACAACACAGGTGTGGATCCAAGCGTTGGACATGGCTATTTCTAAAAAAAATTATGCATGATCAATGGGTCATCATGCATCCACTCAAAGTATTGGTGTCTGAGTGCACATCTCCAATGCAGGCACGTATTAAGTATAATAATAACCAACTTGTCTAACACTTTAGCACTATAACTATCAACAAAAGCATAAGATAAAGCAGCTCAGATGTAAAACTGAATGATGTATATGAAGTATTGAAAACACAATATGAAAAACAAAAGCAATGAAAGGTTAACTATGATTATCAAATACTCTAAGTTCCAGAGTACATTATATAAGGATCAAAAATGAAAGATTCTAAGCAATAAGAAACGTTGAAGCACGAGGGAAATCCCTCCTATATGGAGCATCACGATACGAGGTACGTTCTGAGCAGATTCTACGATCTCTAGGTGGGCTACGGCCGCCTTCGCTCATCTTCAGACCTTCAAATTCAATGGCTCTTGTTGATATGCACAATCACCACCACTACCACATTAACCACCAGCACCACCACTGAAACAATCCTCCCTGTCCACAACAAAACGAAGCGTCCAAATCCTCCTCCGTAAGTCTAACAAGAACCACCAAACTTGTGGAATGGATAAATGTAACCAATTGTGAACACCAACATAAATCTTCCCAAACAAGCAGAACAAATTCTCCAGAGCCACAACCGCAATCCTCCCAATGATCCTGCCAACTTTAAACATCATTTCAAGTTTTCAACTGTTTTTGTTGGTGTCTAAGCATGAAAACGAATTACAAAAGAAATGGTTTTAGACTTACAGCGATTTCAACTTCTTGGTTCTTCTTCCTTTTCCTTCTTCTGCTCGATGTCGTGCTTCTGCTCGCTGTCGTGAGAGCGTCACCGGACTGATCTCAAATCGCCACAAACCAAAACCCAGCCAGATAGAAGCTCCGAATCCTACGTCTTCTTCCTCCCATGGATTGCAATTGGACGCCATTTTATAGGGAGAAGAAGATGACGGTTTCTTTACCTTCATCAATGGTATTCACTGCTCTTGATTGTCAACGTTTCAACGTTTCACAATCAAGGCTTGTAACGCCTGTAACGCCAACATCTCCCACTCGTCCAATTATATCCATTTAAGTCATCTAGTCACTAAGACTACGTAAGGAAGTCACAAAGACCATATAGGAGCATTCAACTCATACTTCAGGGAAAATGGTTCGTGCGACAGCAAGCACACTGAGCAATTAATGCTAAGAAAGTTGTTACACTTAACTTAGCTGCTCTATAGAACGAATCAGAGACATCAATAACTTGCCATTACCCCAGATTAAACGTTTACATCAATATGAACATCTCTAATCCCTCACATGACATCTGTGTCAAGAGCATGTTCGTCATCTCAAATCAATACTTTTATTCACAATTACATTTTTAAGTACTTAACAAAATGTAACTGGTCGACCAGTGAATAAGTATTACAGATGTAAACCAATTTTAATTTTCCTTTTCAGCTAGAATATATTCATTCTAATCAGTTGCTTTCCTAGTTATGCTCCATAGACCGAATCATCCATAGTCAATAGGATACACACTAAAGTAGCAAACACTGATTAAAACTTCAAGTAGACAGCTAAATAGTCACTTAGGGTAAGATTGAGATTAACAGATAATCTCAAGGATCTCACATAGTAGAGAAGCAGGGATCCTTTCTCCTACTACCCTTATTGTCGCTATAGCACATGTGGTATGAATCACATGCTACGATGTTTTTCTCTTTACCAAAAAGAGTGCATGTTTTTCTCAAATATCTAACATCGTACAGATTTCGATCTAGACATACCTAACGTCTAATCTGAATTCAACTTATGAATTCCAATCTGGCTTTAAACAGGTTTAGTAAATGGTGGGTTCATTTACTTCGATCATTACATAAATGATCTCATCTTGATACAAAATCAAGGCGACCTCAACTTATGAGTATGTCTCTATTCACAACTACATAAGTTGTCTCATAAGTAATGGTCTTACCTCTATTTATACTCAACAAATAGAGACGATTGTCCATGTGAGTGGATCAATCTCAGCCTGCCAACATGCTCATCGAGACTTTTTCAAATGTAACAAATACATTCACACTGAATAGATCATGACATTTCATTTATAAAAATGTAACAAATACATTTACAATGTGCTACATCTTGCGTAGTCCCAAAGACTTCACATGTTCATTAAATGACTCTTTAGTCAATGGCTTAGTAAAAGGATCTGCAAGCATTGCTCGGGTAGGGATGTACTCAAGAATTATCTTTTTCTTGTCAACAATATCCCTTACAAAATTGTATTTAATTTCTATATGCTTGCCTTTGCTGTGATATTTAGGATCCTTGGAAAAAGCTATAGCAGCTTGATTGTCACAACACACTGTAACAGGGCTCCCACTGTCCTCAACAATCTTCAGATGCTTTAGGAACCTTCTCAATCAGACAGCTTCTTGTACAGCCGCTGCACAAGCCACATACTCGGCCTCCATTGTCGACAGTGCTACACAAGCCTGTTTCTTGCTGTTCCAAGAAATGGCACCTCCATTCAGCAAAAAAATATAGCCTGATGTGGATTTTCTGTCGTCAAGGTCCCCTGCCCAATCTGCATCTGCGTAGCCCTTCAAGCTCAATTTTGATCCTTGGAAGCAGAGACAATAATCTGCCGTTCCTTTGAGATATCTGAATATCCTTTTTACCGCTTTCCAATGTCTCGATCCTGGGTTTGACTGGAAACGACTAACTAAGCCAACAGCATAGCTTATATCAGGGCGAGTACACAACATAATGTACATCAAACTACCAATGGCACTAGCATATGGTCTTTTCTTCATCTCGGCTATCTCTTCAGGAGTCTTGGGAGACATACTTTTGCTCAAAACAACACCTTTCGCTGTAGGTGCTTGTTCAACGTTGCAATCAAACATATTGAAGTGTTGTAGTATCTTAGTAATATAAGCTTCTTGGGACAAACCCAAAAGTCTTTTTGATCGATCACGAATGATCCGTACTCCTAAGATATACTCAGCTTCTCCCATGTCAATTATGTCAAATTGTGATGAAAGCCAAGACTTAACCTCAATCACAACTTTTAAGTCATTTCCAGCTATCAGCATATCATCAACATATAATGATAAAATGACCAACTTTTCTTTATCCTTTCTTAGGTAAACACAATGATCCTCATTGATCATTTCGAAACCATAAGATAAAACGACTTCATTGAATCTTATGTTCCATTGTCTTGACGCTTGCTTTAACCCATATATAGACTTTTTAAGTCTACATACTTTTTCCTCTTGGCCATCAGCAATATAACCTTCTGGTTGTGCCATATAGATTTCCTCGTCAAGATTACCATTAAGGAAAGCCGTTTTTACATCCATCTGATGTAATTCCAAGTCATAATGTGCTACTATAGCTAAAATGACACGTATTGACACAAACTTCACAACAGGAGAAAATGTCTCTTCAAAGTCAATACCCTCCATTTGGGTATATCCTTCTGCAACTAGACGAGCTTTGTATTTATTAATCGATCCATCTGCCTTCCTCTTGATTTTGAGAATCCATTTATTCCCAATAGCCCTTCGGCCTGGAAGAAGATCGACTAAATCCCAAACCTAATTCTTTCTCATAGACTCCATTTCTTCATCTATTGCAATTCTCCATTTTTCTCTAACTAAGCATTTCAATGCTTCCTCAACCGTTCGAGGTTCTTCATCGTCAACTGGGAGAATCATTAATGCCTCATTTTCAATGTCAAACCTTCTCCGAGGAATAATCTTACGATTACTTCTTCGCAGGTTTGACTGTTGAGAAACTAATTCACTTATAGGCAATTCACTCCCACTAGGTTGACTAGATTCAGGCATTCCCTGAGATTCCTGATTTGTTAACGGAGGAACAGTATCCTCCTCCTCTATTGCAAATAGAGGAGTTGATTTATCAACTTCACCTCTTGTTGGGAACTCAGTTTCGAGAAAAGTAGCATCTCTTGACTCAATTTCAGAGATGGTTCCATCTTGCTGCTCACCAATAAAAACATAACCCTTAGAAGTATCAGAATATCTTACAAAGATACACTTCTTACCTCTGGGTCCTAATTTTTCATATTTGTGAGTCTTATCATGAATATAAGCAGCTGACCCCCATGGTCTCAGATTATTCAAATCTGGTTTTCTGCCTGTCCAAAGTTCATATGGAGTAGATGGAACAGATTTAGAAGACACCCGGTTAAGTATGTAGGTTGCAGCCAATAATGTATCTCCCCAATAGGAAATTGGCAAATTAGCTTGAGCCATCATCGACCTAACCATTTTAAGAAGAGTTCGATTTCTTCTTTCAGCAACTCCATTTTGCTGTGGAGTTCCAGGGATAGTTAACTGTCTAATAATCCCTTTCTCATTACATATTGTCTTGAACTGATCAGACAAGTATTCACCTCCACGGTCAGTGCGTAAGGTTTTAACCTTACGTTCCATTTGATTCTCAACTTCGTTCAAATAACGATTAAAGCAATCTAAAGCTTCAGATTTATGAGAAATAAAATACACATGACCAAAACGCGTGAAATCATCAATAAATGTAATGAAGTATGAACTACCATTTCTAGCCTTCACGTTCATTGGACCACAAATATCCGAATGAATTAATTGCAATGTAGAATCAGCCCTAATAGCCTTACCAAACGGTTTCCTAGTTGCTTTTCCAGCAAGACAGTGCTCACATATAGACAAGTCAACTTTAGCACGAGTGCCGAGCAGACCCTCTCTTGCTAATCTATTCATTCTTTCTTGTCCTATATGTCCCAATCTAGCATGCCAAATCTCATCATTAACATCAGCATCACTAGTAAGAGCAATGTTTGAAAAACAACCATTATTTCCACAATTAACATCTGGTTCTACATTAAGAACCATGAAACCGTTTGATATAAAATCATATCCAATTAACACAGAGTCAATTTTAAGTTCTACACGACGACTGTAAAAATTCATACAATAACCCAATTCAAGAAGACAATTAACAGAAACCAAATTCCGTCGAATCTCAGGAGCATACAGGACATCATGTAGAAACAATGTACGCCCACCACGAAGGTTGAGTTTGCAAGTGTCAATCCGTTTGACTTCAATTCTTGCATTGTTTCCCACATATATCCACTTATTGCCAGCTGGTACGCGACGGTACTCCACGTACGTAGCTCGATCACGAGCTACGTGGTTCGTTGCTCCTGAATCTATAATCCACAAAGGATAAGAATCAGCTAACAATATCGAACTAGCAACATAAAGCTCATGAAAAGAAGACAAACATGGATTTACCTTTTTCGGCTTAGTACACTCCCGAGCAAAATGGCCCTTCTTGCCACAGTTGTAGCAAGTCAGCTTGCCTTTAGGTTTCTTTCCATTCTTCTTTCCTTTCTTCTTGATTGGGTCTTGGACAGTAGTAGCACCAGCTTCTTTTCCCTTTCCCTTTCCTTTCTTAAACCATTTTTTCTTATTCTTGGATCCAGAACCTTCAGCTACAAAAGCTTGCTCAGAAATCCTTGCGGATTCTACTCTCTCCGCCTCCAGTTCAATATGGCGTGAGACATCAATGAAAGTTCTGATACTCTCACTGTGAGTAAGGTTCTGCTTTATTGTTTCCCAAGAATCAGGAAGGGAACGAATAACTGCTTGAACTTGTTGTTCGTCGGTCAACTCATGACCAGCAGTCTTAAGCTCCCGAATCATATTACCCATTTCTCTCAGATGTTGGGTCATTGTTACATTCGGGCGCTTTTTACAACTGTCAAACTTGATTGTCAGTTGACGAAGCTTGCTCACACTAACTCCACTGTATCTATCTTTCAGGGCAACCCAGACAGTATGAGCTGATGGTAGTGGCTCATACTCAAATACCAGGTCATCTACCATTGAACTAATCAATATCCCCTTTGCAGTGGAGTCCTTTTTCTTCCATGCCCTATAGGCATCAAGATCCAATCTGTACTGTGCAGTCGAACCAACAGCAGGTTCAACCATGAAATGATTTACAGCCCCAAGAACTTCTTGTTCCTCAAGAACATATTGTATCTTGAAATGTCATATCTTATAGTTGTCCCCATACAATTTTTCTCCCTTGTTCAGTTCAGCTATGATGTTCTTAGTTGCCATGATCTATCATGAATAAACAAATTATTAATTAATTCAGTGTATAAATTATGCACATAATTCTTTGATTGACTCAATGTAAACTTGACTTGGTTTACGAAATCACGTGATAACTACGTTTCGACTCATCATTCGTATAATCCAATCTAATTAACATTGATCAATTATATTACATACATCCCATTAAACGAACTAATCATTTGTCTTGAATATGAACTAATCATATAAATGAACTAATCATTGAATATGAACTAATCATATAATGAACTAATCATTGACAAGTCAGTTAACACATAACATAACTTTATTTAATAGGCTTAATAAGCAGGTACAAACAAACAGAATTCAACGAACTAGATAAGTTGACATCATTCCCATAATAAAAAATATTATGGCAGTGGCTATCACTCTCTCGTTCATCTCTAATTGGCCAATCTGATCAGGCTCGGGATCTTCCACAGATTCTATCGGTTCTTCCTCAAATATTTCAGGATCTTCCTCGATCATTTCAATATCAAGGTCTTCCTCAAATATTTCAGGGTTTTCCCCAGGCATTTCGGGATCTCCCTCGAACATTTCGAGATCATCCTCGAACATATCAGGATCGTCCTCGAACATTTCGGGATCTTCCTCTGGGTCCTCCTCGGAATCTTCAATTGGATCCCACTCGATTTCCTCAGGATGCCCTTGGAATTCTTCAATCAGATCCATCTCTGGATCCTCTTCAAATTCTTCAGGATCCTCTTCCAGATCGTCCTCAGAATCTTCTAGATCCTCTTCCATATCGTTCTCAGAATCTTCCAGATCCTCTTCTAGATCGTCCTCAGAATCTTCCAGATCCTCTTCTGAAAAATTCTGGCGAAGTAGTTCTGTGCACAACTGGGTACATAAGATACGTCCTTCGTAGCATCCCCAAATACCTCTTGCAGCTACTTCAGCACGTCTCGGCAAAGAACTAATCAATGCCCCGATCCGGTAGTTATCTAGGACTGGGAACTCTTCCTGTTCGAGTTTCCAAAATAGACGATCAAGTCTTCCCATATGCCCTAGGATGCCTAGATGCGGGAGAAAGTCAATCTCCTCTATCTGTTCCCTCAAATGATTACGTCGCACATCTCGACGAGTCATTGTGGTAATAAATCTCGGCATCTGGAATTGAAATACACAATGTCAGTACAAAACCGACAAACCAGTAACAAAACCGGTTCAATTCAATTCACAACACAAATAGATAAAGGCATATAAGTTTCCTTCACGTTTGTAGCTACCATTAAGTCTATTTAGATTTGAGGTTCAATTTAATAATCAAATTATCCTGTTTAGTTCAGATTATTTGATCAAAATGGTTTGGTTAAACCAACTAATGGTTTGAACCAAAACCGATTTGATCAACTTAATCCTTTTTAAATTAAATTAGAATCTAATTTAAATAAGTTGAACCAAATCTAAACTAATAACTGAATAGAGCCACTGGTTAAGCCTATTTGCTTTCACGGGGAGGTCAAGGGATCGAACCTCCCTTGGGCAGTAGCATGGCAGAGTGTTTTGCAGCGGTATAATAGGTTTCGGGATTATTTTTTTTATTATTATTATAAAAAAAACTTTTCCTTAAAAAAAAATCCGAAACCTAATTTCATTCACCCATCGCCCGCAGCCGCAGCCGCCGCCCCTTCTTCTCCACACAACCTTCTTCCCCACACAGCCAAAAAAAAATTTTCCTCATCACAAATGCTATGGCAGCCTCCATCGACACATCCTGCCGAAGGCGATAGCTCCCTTGCGCGCGCGTGAGGCGTTCGTCGGCCAGGGGATGAAAGAGCCGAGAGCTCAGGCGATTTCAAGCGATCAACAGCGCGGGGTGTTCATCGCGAAGGTAAAAAAATGATTTTTTTCATACTTTTACAACTGCTCTGATACCATTGTTGGTGTCTAAGCATGAAAACGAATTACAAAAGAAACGGTTTTAGACTTACAGCGATTTCAACTTCTTGGTTCTTCTTCCTTTTCCTTCTTCTGCTCGATGTCGTGCTTCTGCTCGCTGTCGTGAGAGCGTCACCGGACTGATCTCAAATCGCCACAAACCAAAACCCAGCCAGATAGAAGCTCCGAATCCTACATCTTCTTCCTCCCATGGATTGCAATTGGACGCCATTTTATAGGGAGAAGAAGATGACGGTTTCTTTACCTTCATCAATGGTATTCACTGCTCTTGATTGTCAACGTTTCAACGTTTCACAATCAAGGCTTTGTAACGCCTGTAACGCCAACAGTTTTCCAGTTTCAAAACTCTATAACAATCCCGTCTAATGAAGACTATGTACAATTCTGGATGAATTCTGGTCATCCCTACTACAACCATATCTCATATCTAACATCCGAAATGGTGAAAACTAGTATAGTCAAGGAAACTCTAATAAGAAATCCAAAAAAACTATCTACAAGACGATCAAAGGATTTTTTTAATAAAAAAAAGTATGTGAATGACCTTTTTCCAAGCGCGCTATATCCTCTAAAATAATAATCAATTCGAGAAAAAAAATAAAATAAACAATACCATTTTCAGCTGTTCATCCCCGGAGTTTTGATAACAACGAGAGAAAACCTAGACCTTCAATATACCTTGAATCTAACATGACTACAAATAAGCGGAGTTTCATAGATTTCGAAGATCTTAAGTCGATGGGGATGGAGATGGCCCAGTAAGAAAATCAACCAGAACTCAGTCTAACTACTTCTGGAGAGATCGAATGAAGGGGGAAAAGAGAAATCTGGGCAGAATCTTAGAACCAAGCACCGATCCTTCTACCACAAAAAAAAAGCAGCTCCTCCATCTTACATTACTCCTTGACAGATCTAACAAAAGGGAAATTTCTCTGTACAGCATCCAAGAACCAAGCACCAATCCATGCACCGCTAACCACAAAAACGAACCAAATCGCCCGAAAACGAAGTTCCTCCCAGCTCCCCGTCGAAAAGGAAGGAATTGCGAAGAAACCAACCTCTTGTCGCCTCGACCTTCACAATCTAGGGTTTTCTCCACCCCCGACTCCGCCACACCCGGCGGGGTCTCTTTTCGTACTTCGGATTCTCCCAAAATCCCTGGTCCCACCGGCCCACATCTGCATTATAAAAAGTCCAATCACGTGCTGATCACGTGCGGTCAGCGAAGCCAAAACGACGCAGCGCCCTCGCGACATCGCCTCCATCGCCGAAAACGTAAAAACCCTAACCTTCCATCGCCCGACGCCTACGAGTCGCTCCATCGCCCCCGACGCAAGCAGGCGCCGTCGCCCCCGACGCCTCCATCGCCCGACGTCTCCGTCGCGCGAGAGAGTCCCCGACTCCTCCATCGCGTAAAAACCCTAACCCTAACCGTAAAAAGCGGTGTCACGTGCTGATTCTATTTTGTTTACGAGTTAAGTGTCCGTGATGGTGTTCTTGATTCTGTTCATGGAGTATAAGTTGTTGATGATGAATTTTGGAAAGGTTAAATCAGTCGCAGTAATTTATCGATATTAGGGGGATGTATACTACGCTGTATCCTGAACTACTGATAGTCAAGTCTCATTTTAACCATAAAAGTTCAACAGTTAAGATCCGAGGTATTGCGTATCTGTTATGACACAAGATCTGCCACTATCAATTTGTGGATACACACACAAGTAATTCAGTTTCTACTTCTTAAGGCACACATGATGTTTGATAGGATGTCCCCTGAGATTATATCTTTTGCCAGTATGGGTTAGCCACGCAATCTAAGCTAATTTTAGTTGTTTTTCACATATGTTTGTGGGATTGACTGCCCAATTTATTAATATTGCACCGACTGATATGATATACGTTAGATCTGTTAGATCTGTAGCAACACGAATTTATACTGTCAAAGGCACTATTTGGCAATGTCATAGAATATAATAGGATTGTTATAATGCTCCTTTTCTTATTCAAGTTGTTATACCTCTATAACTTTTAACATTTCAGTGCTAATATCAATTTCATTTCATTTGGAATAAGTATTGAAATATAAGCACAGGGTCATGTCTACTATGCTAGACCTTAGGGTTTTTTTACATTGGCTGGCATATCCAGTATTGGTACTTTACCACAACGCATACCTTTTTGTTTCAGATTATTAGATATTAAAGCGAAAGGGATTTAGATTAGCTTTAAAGCCAAAGGGATTTAGTTTATACTATGAGCTATATCAGAGCCTCTGTATACAGCATCATACCTGTAAATTTGTTATTTACATTAAAATTTTGGATATCCCTTTTTTTTATTAGATTTTTTCCATCTTTATGTGTAACTGTTAGGAGGATAGCAATTTTTTTCATCTATCCCTTTTTTTCATCATAATTGATAGCTTCATAAATTTCATGAAAACAGTTGAATTTGAGTTTTTGTCGCTGTTTTGCCCTAAATTGGTTTTTTTTTACATGATAGAAAGTAATTATTATGGAGATAGACGGTGAATCTACTTTCAATTTCGAAGGAAATAAAGACAGTTGGGACAGGGGCTTTGATGTTATGAATGAAGGTAATAATAATTGCATACGTGAAATATATTAAGCTTCATTGTATTGAATTTCCCTATTTAGCCATCTTACTTTGTTTGTTTGATTGTATAGGTTTGAACATTGAAATAGATTTGGATATACCCCAACTGGGGTTGGAATTTGAAACTGAAGAAGATGCATACCAATTTTATTTGACATATGCTAAAAAAGTTGGATTTGGCATAAGGAGAGGTAAAATTCACAAAGATCAATCAGGTAAATTACTTGATAGGGTCTTTTATTGTTGTGCCTAAGGTAAAAGAGGAAAAGACAAACGAGATCTTTATGTCAAAGCAAGTCGTGATGACACAAGGTTTGGTTGTGAGGCTAAAATGAAGATTTATAATCGGAAAAAAAACAAATTTACTGTGGTGCAATTTGTTAAAGAGCATAATCATGTTCTCTCAAGTTCAAACAAAACACACCTCTTTAGAAGTCATAGGAATATATTTTCTTCTGCAGCGAGACAGATTGAGATGACAAGTGATGTGGGAATCCCTCCAAAAGCATCTCATGATCTTATGGCGAGGCAAGTAGGTGGGAGGGAGAATTTAAGATTTATTCCTGAGGATTACAAAAACTATTTGCGATCCAAAAGAACAATGACTATGAGAGTTGGGGATACTGGCGGTGTATTGGAGTATCTGTAGAAAATGCAGTTCAATGATCCTAATTTTTTTTATGCTATCCAAGTTGATGAAGATGATTTGATTACTAATATTTTTTGGTCTGATACTAAAATGAGAGCTGATTATGCTATGTTTGGAGATGTTGTTTGCTTTGACACAACTTACAGAAAGAACAATGAAGGTCGACCAATTGCATTGTTTGTAGGTGTTAATCATCATAAACAATCCATACTTTTTGGTGCAGCTTTATTATATGATGAAACCAGTTTGACTTTTGAATGGTTATTTGATACATTAACTAGAGCTATGGGTGATAAAAAACCAATTACTATTCTTACCGATCAAGATGCAGCAATGGCAAAAGCGTTAGCTTCCAGATGGCCTGAAACATATCATCGTTTGTGTATTTGGCACATTTATCAAAATGCTGTCATACATTTGAGTGGAGTTTTTTCTCAGTTTACTGAGTTTGCTAAAGATTTTGCCTCATGTATATATGATTTTGATGAAGAGGAAGATTTTATTTCAGCATGGAATATATGTTGACTAAGTATGCACTTGAAGACAATGATTGGTTGAGATGTATGTACAACATAAAGGGAAAATGGGCTTTAGTATATGGACAACAAATGTTTTGTGCGGATATGACTACAACTCAAAGAAGTGAGAGTATGAATAGTATTGTGAAAAAGTATATCACTTATAAACACAAGTTTTTAGACTTCTTCAATCACTTCCAAAGACTCCTTGATGATCGTCGATATGAGGAATTAAAAGCTGATTTCAAATCAAATACAACTGTTCCACATTTAATGTTTCCAATTGAGATTTTAAAACATGCTAGTGAAATTTATACTCCTGAGGCATATAAGTGTTTTCAACAAGAGTGGTTTTTATCACATGATTCTAGTTTAGAAATTTGTGAGGATGTTGATACATTTAGAAACCATCATATAGTTACACTTGATAAGAAGTCTGACAAAATTGTGTGTAGCTGTAGAAAATATGAATTTGCTGGAATTTTGTGTTCTCATATTTTGAAAAAATTTTCATGGAAAAATATCATGAAGATTCCAAGTGATTATGTATTGAAAAGGTGGACAAGAAAAGCAAAAGTTGGATATTTTGGAGTTAATGATTCAATGAGCAACAATGATAGTTTGGATCCAAAAGTACTTCAAAACATGCGTTACAAAGAGTTATGTGGGTTGAATGTTCAATTGGTTACCAAGGCAGCTGAAAGGGATAGCACTTACATGCTTGTTAAAGATGTTATGTTAAGCTTGTGTAAGATGGTGGATGATAAGTTATAAGTTAATGAATCAAATATCCAACAATCAAATGTGAGCCAACAATTCTGGGAATTTGATTATGGTGAAGGGAACTCTAGTGGAGTGAAAGGAATTAAAACAAAGAAGAAGACGGTCTCAGGTAAGAAGTTGAAAGGTGGCTTAGAGAGGCTTTCAAGGAAAAGAAAAGCAGCGAGGAAAACAAACCAAGCTTCAATGACGGTAATGGTTTCTACTCTTTAGCTTTCTAATATTTCTTTATTTGGTAATATTTGTTGTTAAATTTAAACAACTTAAATCATTCTAATTTTTTGTATAACCAAGGGTGTAGATGAAACTATTTCCAGCATGGCCAACGTACAATATGATCGGATCAATCATCAAGTTGGTATTTATTTTACTTATGTTAATGTGCAATAATTCATGTTATAACGAACTAAGAATGTATTTTATTTTCTTATTGTAGTCTATAAATTATGTGCCAACAATTGCTAGCTCTATTGATAGTTTGAGTGTGGCTGAGACTCAATTTCCACCATTATTGGGATCACAACTTTCTCAGGTATATATATTTCATACGGTTGAGTGTGGCTAGGACTCTTATTTTAGTTTACGGTTGAGTATGTATTTAATAATCGTTTACTGTTATGTTATAGGTGAATCAACCATCTCATCTTGGTTATTTTCCGACGGCCAACTTGGAATAATGTTGATGTATGGTGGCAAGCTTTGGTGGAGGTTTTGGTGTGCAAATGTTGTCAAGTTATCACCACTTACAGTTGACTTCCTGTCTTTGGCCTGCAGTATTTTCATAAGCCTTTCCCTTGCTGATACAAGATCCCTTTGCATCTTATCATATGCTTCTGAAAAAGAAAAATGGACAAGAAGGCTTATTAGTTACATAACAGAACAATTCAATCCTGTGAAATAAACTTGCATTCCAAAAGAACTCTTTGTTTATGCCCATTCAGTTGGACCTTGGTTGTATTGATTGCAAATCGAAGTTGCCCAAGTTCAGTTTGTAGGCGATCAAAGAACTCTTTGTTTAATCTGCAGTGTATTACACATGTGTTTTTGCTTTTTAACGAGGTTATTGAAATTAAAACTCCTGCAAATGGAATATCCACGAGTTTACATGAATTTACTCGTGCTTTCATCTTTTGAAAATCTCTTTAGGAAAATAGAAAATATGGCAACTGTTGAAGCTATCAACACTTGTACCGTGAATTATGACAAGACATTCCTTGACTAGCTTCTCATTGCTTATAAGCTGTTACATAGTTTGAGAAATATTGCTGATAACATTAGATGTTGGATAACATACTCATTTCAGGAATCATTTGCTCAAAGATGTTTCTCCTTGATTGACGAATATGCGCCTGGGTTCAGCTCATCCATCATTGGGTATGATATGTTGACTCCTCCGATCTAGAAAGAGAGTTTGGACTCACAGGTAAATTTCAGAAACTGATAAATTATCCATATCTAGGCAAAAATACCATGATAGTTACTAAATGTGCCAAACTTTTCAAGAAAATCTTCTTCTCAGCAGATCAGATGAAGTTTTTTATTTTTCAGATATTGGTTATCAGTACCCTTAGACAAGCAATGTTCTCAGGGATCACAACAGAAGCAAGCACATTTCGATCAGATTGCAGCAATAGCAATGCTTGATTGCAGTTCCATGAAAACTTCTATTTTTTGCAGGTCATGTTACAGAACACCTGTTAAGGGCCTTTATCTTTGCGGGAGTGGTACACATCCTGGAGGTGGCGTAATGGGAGCACCTGGTCGCAATGCTGCCTCTGTTGTCATTGAAAACTTAAAGTCCACGAAGAAGTAGATCTCTGTTCAACACAGGTTAGGGATTAAGAGATGTGTTTGTTTGTTGATGCATTGCGATAATCAACTACTAATCGGTTAGTTGCTTCAAATACTAACACCAAATCCAATTATGCCATCAAGCTATCTTTCCTATTGATGGATCTTTTGATGTATCCATTTGATGATATGAGAGGTATACATCAAGTTATGGCGGTGACATGGTAACTTGATCTGTTCTTGTAGCACGAGCAGTAGTAATAAAATTCATGTCAGTATGCTGTTCGATAAAAGGATAAGATCCGTAAGTCATGTATGCAATAGATTTGTGATTTCATGTTATTGATGTTCTTGTTTATGTTACTGTTTTGGTTTGGTTTGCTTGGACAAAGTTGAGCTTGCCGAAAACCCTTCTCTATATATACCTGTGCTGCAAAGCTGAGAGGTCAACTGAATGAGCTATACAATCAAGTTTAAACAAGAAAAAGTCCTTGTATCTACGAACATTAACCTCCACTTGGGTTTGATACTTCTTTGGTTTTAAAACTCGGAAGAGAATCCATGCTCGATGCAGATTGATGACCCTCATGTTTCCTGATC